>AWOL01S0025965.1:19779-132261 GCA_000715115.1 Nicotiana otophora | reverse complement strand
GGGGGGGGGGGGGGTTTATATAGTTGTGATAACAAGTAAACAAAAAATGGAAAGAAGATAAATCACGCAAAATAAGGAAAGAAAATCAGTCATATAGAATAAGGAAAAGAAAATTAATCACACAGAATAAGGAAAAGACCACATGCAAATTGATTTGAAATCTGAATTAGGGAAACGAGTAAGGCAAACACTAATTAAGCCGGACTGGATGGAAATGTACCCAAATCGGAGAGATACTCTGTGTCCTTTGATGTACTTAGCCGGAATCCCACAAGATCTTCATGGTCGAGCCCATTTGGACCCGATTTATACGAAATACACCTTCCATGTATGGAATGACACTTAGTATTATCATATCAGAGTGGTAAGCATTCAGAAAAGGTAAGAAGATCTCTGGTTCGAGGTAAAAATGCAGAGGGAAAAGGGTGTGAAGATTCTGGTCGTTAGAGTTTAGGTATGAGAGATGAGAGAAATAGAGAGGCAGAGGCGGCTAAAGTGGGGATGGGATTAGGGTTTGGGTGAGGGGATATAAGGAAAGATGAGGATTTATTATGGGTCATTGATCATTTGAGATCAACGATCAGGATCAAAGGGAAACGGGGCGGGTTGTTTAAACGGGTCACAGTCGGGTTCATTAAAAGAGTTGTCTGGTTTGGGCTTGGGGTTATTGGGCTAGGTTTTGGGTCCGAAATTAATTCAAAAATTGGGCCAAAGTTTTAAATACACAAAAATTATAAATATAATTTATATGAAGTAATTAACAAAATGATAAAAATATTATTTGTATAGTAAGATGCTTGAAAATAATAATTTAACATTATAAAAATATAAAAATTCTATTTGGGCCCAAATAATGTAATAAAAATGTAATTATGCACAGCATATATGCTATTATTGCAAAGTTGTATAAATAACTCAAATATACAAATATAATTATATGAAAAATGAGGTAAAATATTATGAAACATATATGTGGATGCAAATAATAAATTTGGATTATTAAGTCATCACAAAATAATATAAAAGGATAATTAATACATATTTAAGTAATTTTAATGCAAGAAAATTAATTTTAAAGCTTTAAAAATTATAAAGTTTTAGAAACTACTTGTATAACCCTTGTAAAGTAAGTAATAATGCAAAATAATATTTGGAAATTATATATACTATTTTAAAAATATGAGGGCAAAATTGGGTATCAACAGCTGCCCCTCTTTATCCAGGAATGATGAAAGAGTTATCGGGTAAGGAAAATGATGACCAATTTTGCCCGAAATGAGTGAGGAATGATGTATTTGAAAGAACAATGGGGGCTGAACCCTAGTTCTTGAGTTGCCTACATATCCCTGGTGTTACGGGAATCAGGTGTTGTGTAGTTTTGGATCCAACGACGAACAAAACGATGGAGATGTTATGAGAGTGATTGTATGTTTCAAAAGTATCTTTTAGGTAGGGCAGTGTCGTAAGTGACGGATAATTTTAGGTGGGGTCATGAATGGAAATTGGACATTACAGATGTACGAGGCAGATATCTGAATGGTTAAAAGGTAATCCACCGTTGATCATCTGTTACGTTTAAAGGATGTGAATGTTGTGAAAGGAAACTGGAACGAGCATTGCTCCTGTTTGTAGAATGGTTACCTCCCGAGTTACCTTCAAAACTTAAAACATTGCGCGCGAATATATGGGGTTATAGCGTAATCTAAACATGATGCAGATTCCCTTCGGACCATGAGGGTTGTTCTTGCACTATGATGTCCTGGGCCATGAAGTATATGATAAGGGATTCGCAGGCCATGGAATGGTGTCCTCGGGCCATGAGGATGGTGCCTCCGGACTATGACGCCTTTGACTAATGATATGAAATTATAGAGATCCTCAGGCCATGGCATGATATCTTGGGGCTATGAGGATGATGCCCTCAGACTATGACGCCTTCGGACAATATGGCGATGTTTCGGCTCATGCGATGCAAAGATGCGGCGATATCGATCATTTGATAGAGGAAACAAATAATGCTTAGTCATATGTGAGAATGAGACGAGACAAGGTTTAGTCTTTTATGAGATGAGGGCAGTGCTTAGTCCGATGCAAAGGGCGGAGACAATGTTTAGTATCATGCACGAAAAGGCAATTCCTAGCCTTATGTAACAATGGAGGCCATGCTTAGCCTCATGCAAGGAATGGAAAGTGCTTAGTCTCATGTAAGGCAAGGTAGTGCTTAGCCTTATGCAATGATGGAGGCAATGCTTAGCCTCATGCAAGGAATGGAGACAATGCTTAGCCTCGTGCAAGGAAAGGAGACAGTGCTTAGTCTCTGGCAAGGAAAGGCAATGCTTAGCCTTATGAAATAATGGAGACAATGCTTAGCCTCATGCAAGAAATGGAGATAGTGTTTAGTCTCATGTAATGAATGTCAATGCTTAGCCTTATGCAATACATGAGTCAATGATTAGCCTCATGCAAGAAATGGAGACAGTATTTAGTCTCATGTAAAGAAATTCAGTGCTTAGCCTTATGCAATGTGGAGACGGTGCTTAGTCTCATACAAAGAATGGAGATATTTCTTAGTCTCATGCAAAGAATGGAGACAGTGCTTAGCCTTATGCAATGTGGAGACAGTGCTTAGTCTCATGCAAATAATGGAGACAGTGCTTAGTCTCATGCAAAGAAAGGCAGTGCTTAGCCTTATGCAATGTGGAGACAGTGCTTAGTCTCATGCACAGAATGGAGACAGTGCTTAGCCTCATGCAATGTGCAGACGGTGCTTAGTCTCATGCACAGAATGGAGGCAGTGCTTAGTCTCATGCAAAGAAAGGTAGTGCTTAGCCTTATGCGATGTGGAGAAAACGTTTAGTCTCATGCAAAGGAAGGTAGTGCTTAGCCGTATGTAAAAAAACAATGTCTGACTGCGGGGGGAAGGTTGGTTCGTGCTTCGATTCCTTGCTTTGCTTTTGCTTCTTTTCTGGAGGCTTTGTTTGTGTCACCCGGGGTAACATCTGGCTGTTGTAGAAACATAATTTTTGGAAAACATGCATTTGATAAATTGTTTATGAAAATGTAGTTGTTTGAAATATGTGATAATGCACGAGAGCAAATAATTTGTTGAATTGATGACTATGACACGCTATTGAGACATTGCAACCTCCTTAACTCGGAATTTAGAGGATCCTCCTCAAAATTATGCCCCAGTTTAAATGCGTACTTCTGGCTATACATTCCTTGGCGGTTCCAAATATGATGAGATCGGGTAAATTCGAGTTCTTGCCCCAGTTTTGACCATAGGGGGAATGAAGATTTAATTATGATGTGACCGAATCCACAGAGCTGCCTACGTATCCCCTCTTAAAAGGGAATCAGGTCAAGCATAGTTCAGTTACATCAAATAGGAAGTGCAAACATAATCTTTAACATAGTATCTCTTGACTGCGTCCGAATTGATAGGTTTTGGACAAATCTCTCCATCCATTTCTGCAAGTATAAGTGCTCCTCCAGTTAGTACTCGGTGAACCATGTAAGGGCCTTGCCAGTTGGGTGAGAATTTTCCCTTTGCTTTATCCTGGTGTGGGAATATCCGTTTTAGTACCAATTTCCCCGGTGTGAATTGCCTTGACCTAACCTTTTTGTTGAAGGCTCTTGCTATTATATTGTGTAGAGTTGACCGTGACATTTTGCGTTCATTCTTTTTCCATCAATGAGAGCTAGTTGTTCATACCGGCTTCCTGTATGATTCTTAAGGAAAGAATTTCCACTTCGGCAGGAATAACAGCTTTAGTACCGTAAACTAGTAGATAGGGAGTTGCCCCAGTAGATGTATGAACTGTGATGCGATACCCGAGTAAAGCAAATAGTAACTTCTCGTTCCATTGTTTGTAATTGTCTACCATTTTCCTCAATATCTTCTTTATGTTCTTGTTGGCGGCTTCTACGGCTGTGGCCTGTATGCTGTAGAGTTCTGATGCTTGATCTTGAATATTTCACACATGGCTTTCATCAAGTCACTGTCGAGGTTGGTGGCATTATCAGTAATGATTGAATCTTGCACCCAAATCGACAAACGATGTGGTCCCGAACAAAATCTGCTACGACCTTCTTAGTTATAGCCTTATAGGATATGGCTTCAACCCATTTTGTGAAGTAGTCTATAGCCACCAGAATGAAACTATGTCCGTTTAAAGTAGCAGGTTCAATTGGTCTGATGACATCCATACCCCAAGCAGAGAAAAGCCAGGCCGAAATCGTTGCATTGAGTTCGTTGGGCGGCACTCGTATCCTATCAGCATGTATCTGGCATTGGTGACACTTTTGAATAGATTTGATGCAGTATGTTTCCATAGTCATCCAGAAATACTCTGCTCTTAATATCTTCTTGGCCAAAATGAAACCTTCATGTGAGGTCCTCAAGTTCTGGCATGTATTTCCTCGAGCAATCTGGATGCTTCCTTGGCATCGACGCATCGCAACAATCCCACATCAGGAGTCCTTCTATATAGAATTCCTCCACTTTGAAAGAAATGGTTGGCCAATCTTTGAAGCGTGTGCTTCTGAGTGTGCGTAGCGTGTTCTGGATATTCTCCCTTTTCCAAGTATTCCTTGATATTGTGGAACCACGGATTTCCGTCAATCTCTTCTTCAACATGTGCACAATAAACTGGTTGCTTATGAATTCCTATTGCGATAGGATCGATGAAATTCTTGTCTGGGCGTTGTATCATGGAAGACAAAGTGGCTAATGCATCTGCAAACTCATTCTGAATCCTTGCAACATGTTTGAACTCTATCTTTGTGAACTTCTTAATCAGCTCTTGTACACAATGCAAGTATGGCAATATTTTGGTACACTAATATATCTAAATCTTCGATTACCAACAACTCCTGAATGTTCATGTCAATGGCCAACCTAAGCCCCAAGATGCAAGCCTCATATTTTTCCATATTGTTGGTGCACGGATACCTGGATAGTGCTGACCGGTTTTTGATGCTAAGACAACTTCGATACCCACTTCTTTGAAGTTTTCTGCTCCGTCGAAGAACATCCTGCAACTATCGTACGCCTCGGTGATATCTTCTCCTACAAACGACACCTTCTCGTCGAGAAAATATGTTTTCAATGGTTCATATTCTCCGTCTACGGGATTGTTTGCCAAGTGATCTGCCAATGCTTGCCCTTTGACTATCTTCTAAGTTACATAGACAATGTCGAACTCACTCAACAATATCATCCACTTTGCTAACTTACCCGTAGGCATGGGTTTCTGAAAGATGTATTTTAGCAGATCCATCCTTGATATGAGATGTGTAGTGTACGCACAGAAATAATGTCTCAACTTCTGGGCTATCCATGTCAAAGAACAACAAGTGCATTCCAACAAAGAGTACCGGGCTTCGTAAGGCATGAACTTGTTGCTCAAATAATATATCGCCTGCTCCTTCCTTCACATTTTATCATGTTGTCCTAGAACGCAACCAAAAGCCCCATACAACACAGACAAATAAAGAAGCAGAGGTCTTCTTAGTTCTGGTGGGACCAATACGGGCGGTTTGGATAAATATTCTTTGATTTTGTCGAAGGCTTTCTGGCATTCTTCAATCCAGCTTGTTCTAGCATCTTTCCTCAGCATTCTGTAGATTGGATCACATATCACAGTTAATTGTTCTATAAAATGATTGATATAATTAAGGCGCCGTAGAAAACTCATCACATCTTTGTTATTCTTTGGAGGCGGCAAGTCCTGGATAGCTTTGATCTTCGACGGGTCTAATTCAATACCCTGGCGACTGACAATTAAACCTAACAACTTTCTAGCATGGACCCCCAAGGCATATTTTGCAGGATTCCACTTCAAATTGTATTTTCGAAGCCGATCGAAAAATTTATTCAGGTCTGCTATGTGATCTGAACTACTTTTAGATTTGATGATAACATCATCCACGTACACCTCTATTTCTTTGTGTATCATGTCATGGAAGATAGTCATCACGTCCCTCATATAGGTGGCACCAACATTCTTTAAACAAAACAACATCATTTTATAACAATATATTCCCCATGGTGTGATAAAGACTATCTTTTTGGCGTCCTCTTCATCCATCCAAATTTGATGGTATCCCGCGAAGCAATCCACAAAGGATTGGAGTTCATGCTTAGCACAATTGTCAATTAGTATGTGTATGCTGTGCAGCGGGAAATCATCCTTAGGACTTGCTCTGTTCAAATCACGGTAATCGACACATACTCTAACTTTCACATCTTTCTTCGGAACTGCCATAATGTTGGCTAACCACGTCGGGTATTCGACCACTCGGAGAAACTTGGATTTGATTTCCTTGGTGACCTCCTCTTTTATCTTCAAACTCATATTTGGCTTCAGCTTTCTGAGCTTCTGCTTTACTGGTGGACATATGGGATTGATGGGTAGTTTGTGAGCTACTATGGATGTGCTCAAACTAGTCATATCGTCGTAAGACCATGCAAATATATCCTCATACTCCTTTAGGAATCAGATATACTCTTCTTTTTCTGACGGTGAGAGATGAATGCTTACACACATTTCCTTCACCGTTTCGTAATCCCCTAAGTTAACGGCCTCAGTTTCCTCCAAATTAGACTTCGGTTTGCTTTCAAAGTTCACTACTTCTCTGACGATTTCCTTAGGTATTATATCATCTTCCAGATCCTCTAAATCACTGTCTTTATGTTGCGTTGTCTCGTTACATGTCATAGTCTTGGGTTCATCAGGATATGTAATAATTATGCTGCAAAGAATGTAGAAGAATAATAATAAATATGAAAAGCAATAATGCATTAATAAAACTTTAAAAATATCAACAAGTACGACTCGATGGCTCGAGTAATTATTTCAAAACAAAATACTGAAAAATGTCTTAAATGCTCAAAACTATTTGAAAGTAATTCATGCTAATTGTCAGGCTACCCATGAACTTGGCGAGTCCGGGATGGTGCAGCGGTCCAGTTCTTGAGAACGGCTCCTTCTTCCATGGTTTTAATGGTAAGGTCTTCATCCTCCTCCTCCCCCTCCTCAATAATTGCACTGCAGTCCATGTCTTCTTAATATAGAAACAACTTCCTCATGCCAGCCAAAACCTCATCTTCCTCAGATTCCCACATCATGTCAGCCTGATGCAATGTCTGGTGCAGAGGTGGTACTGGTTGTTCTAATGGATAATAAGGGGCACGCCACGGGGGTGTCCAATCCTGATATTCTTGCCATGTGTATTCATACACGAGTCCAAAGGTCGTGCCATAATACTATGGTTGTACGGGTTTGGTGATCCCCTGAAACTTTTTACCGAGACCCTTGCCTGGTTCATATCCCGTCCACAACAATATGCTTTTTATCTTCTTTCTCCACCATCAATCCTTTTCAATTGCGTTCACCCGTTCAATGCGGTGATCTGTTTTTCCGCCCAATTTCCTCCTGTTCTCGATGACTAGAACAGTCTGATTGGTGTAGATGGGGTTGCTTCCATATCCATGAATTCACCTCCTGATGATTCCACTCGAATTTCACAGCCTGGTGTAGAGTTGAAGCCACTTCCCTGGCTGCATGTATCCATGACCATCCTAGCAGTAGATTTTAAGTTCCAGATATATCTCGCACTTGGAACTCAACATCAAACCAAGTTGGAACCATCTGTAGATCGAGGTTGATCTCTCCGATAATGGCTCTCTGAGATCCATCGAACGCCTTCAGATTCATGCTTCACATTCATATCTCATGCATGGCTTTACCCAATCTTGTTAGAGTGGTCAATGGGCATATGTTCAGACTCGAACCTCCATCTATCAAGGCCCTAGCAGTGAACGTATCCTCGAATTGCGTTGTGATGTGCAATGCCCTATTGTGACTCAGTCCTTCTGGTGGTAATTCATCTTCATGGAAAGTGATTTTGTGGCTCTCCAATACTTGTCTGACCATGTTAGCCATCTCTCCACTAGTGATGCTGGAAGGTACATAAGCTTCACTTAACACCTTTATTAGAGCATTCATGTGCGCATCTGAGTTTTGCAATAGTGATAAGATGGATATTTGAGCAGGAGTTTTGTTTAATTGGTCAATAACAGAGTACTCCCTTGCTTGTATCTTCCTCCAAAGATCGTCAATCCTAGTCTCGACAACAGGAGGCTTAGGTACAACTTCCTTGCTCGTTCCACCCAGATTCTCAGGTGGTAAACTCTGTCGGTTCTCATCGTACCTTGCACGACACCTATTTCTTCTACTTTGGATTTTCCCTTTCTTCTTACTTCCGCAACATAATCCCATGGGATGGCATCAGACTTGTAAGCGGGTGTGGGAGCTACCATCACAGTGAAGGGTGTAGTTACCTCAACTTCAAAAGGTGTCTGGGTTTGTACCACAACTGGCGTGAGGGTGACCGGAGATGTTTTAGGGGCGTCCCCCTCTCAAATGATCCTCGCGGACCCTTCTTTATCCCATTCCTCGTCAGTTTCTATCACATTCACTCCCTCACCTCTGTGATCAGGGAGAGGGTTATTGCGAACATTTGGTGTAGCTTACTTTGCTTGTATAATCTTAGTGTCGTTCAACATCTGAATCTTGTCTTTCAATGTGCGGCATTCCTTAATAGTATGACCCTTCATGCTTGAATGATAAGCACATGTCTTGTTGGGTTTGATCCATTGGGAAGGATTTTCCACAACGACGATAGGAATAAAGGTGACATAACCAACGGCCTTTAGTCTCTCATATAGTTGGTCTATGGGTTCAATAATTGGGGTGTATTGTCTAGGAGGTCTGCAGTCAAAATTTCGGCATGGCTTTGGGCGGGCTGGTGGAGGTGAATGGTAATATGCAGGTTGAGTGATGTAGGTATGGTATGCGATGGCAGGGTAGTGGTATTTTGGGGGTGAAGGTTGATATGTAGGTGGAAGTGTTTGGTATGTGAGGGGAGACTTGGGACCCTAGACTACCATCACGGCACCCACTTCCTTCTTCTTTGAAATACCTCCTGATTGCAAAGCCTTATTCATAGCCTGCAGTGCCTCGAAATTAGTTACAATCCCATTCTTAATTCCTTTTTCTATTCTTTCTCCTAGCTTGATGATGTCGGCGAACATGTGATTTTCAATGACCATCAACATTCCGTAATACTACGAGTCTTGAGCTCTGACAAAGAACTTGTTCATTTGTTCTTCTTCAAGTGCTGGCCTTACCTTTGCAGCCTCTGATCTCCAACTAGTAGTATACTCGCGGAAGGTTTTTGTCGACTTCTTCTTGAGGTTTTAAATATAGAAAGAGTCTGGCATGTTTTCCGTGTTGATCCTGAATCTATCCATGAAATATGATGCCATACTCACCCAACTAACCTACTTCTTTGGGTTTTGAATGATATACCAAGACAAAGCGTCTCCTGTAAGGTTTCGCATGAAGAGTTTCATGAGGATTTGTTCATTCTTGCCCACCCCTTCAAGCTTGTGGTAGTATGTTCTTAGATGCACCTTCGGATCACCGGTACCATCGAACATTTCAAACTTGGGAGGTTTGTAACCCTCCGGTAGTTCCACATCCAGCTGAATACATAGGTCCTCAAAGTTTAGACCTTCAACACTCTGGACTCTCCCTGTAAACTGCTTGAGCTCCTCTGCCATGTTTCTAATGAGCAGGTCCTTTTCAGTCGATTCTGGTACTTATAGGGTTTTGCTGTGGGATATGGGGTAAGGTTTCCACATATATCGGGTTGCTTTAATGATTTTCTGAAACTTGGTATATAGATGGTCGTTGGTCGAATTTTGGTGATCAGGAGTGGGTTGCGGTGCATTTTGAGGGGTGTGATAAGTAGTGGTTTGAGGGTATTGAGTTGGATATTGGTGGTGTTGTTGAGGGATTGGCACTGGTGACGGGTTAAATTTCTGTGGGGGTGTGGTATTATGATACTAGTGTGGTGCGGGAGGATTTGGTGGTAGATTTTAGTTTTGTGGGTTTTGTGGGGGTGTTTGGTTCTGGGTAGTCGGGTTTTGTTGGTTGATGTCGGGAACATTGAGAGTGAGGGAGAAGTTTGCCAGATTTTGGACCTACTCAAGCTCGCCCTGTAGTGCCAGAATTTTTTTGCTCCAAACATAAGACCAGCTTGTTCTACCCCGGAGTACTTCTACCATCTGAAGTTTCAACATTTTCTACCATGGTAGCATTGTCTTTCCTGATACTTAAATCGTACATCTTCCCTTTTCCCTTTCTTTTGCCTTTCGAGTCGCTAGGAGGAGGAGGTGGTGGAGGTCCTCTAGATCTAGTATGGTATGCTGACGATGCCAGTATGCACAAACCAACTTTTAGGAATGGAAATAATCAAAAGAGAAAAGAAAAGCAAAAGGTAACCAAGTTAGTAAGGTGAAAATAAAAGAATGTTTGCAGTATTTATACACCTTTCACAAAGTCATGCAATAATTTGCATTTTAATTTTGGGGACCTCATTGTGCCTTAGGTAGTCCTAAGCGACACATAGACTTGGAGAAAATTGATGCCAACTTTGCTTCATTTCATTAATGCGAAAATAGGCCAAAACAAACCTTCACTAAATCGAAAAATAATAATAAAGTCACTAATGGCATCAAGCCTTGTTACATCGAAATCTAAGCTAGAAAGAAGTAAAGAACATTATCTCCTAATCTATTAGGTCCCTGAAGGACCTTCTCCATGCTTGGCTCTTTTGACCCCATCAATCAAATTTCCCAGATCGCGCATATCCAAAAGTAAGTAAGCTTTTGCTAGATTTCCTCCTTCATCGTCGTTTATGCCTAGACACTCCGAGAGTCTCTTTCTCATTTTTCCTTCTAGCTCCATCAGTCCTTGTTCCAAGTACTCCAATCTTTCTGTTGACTTAGTGTCAATCTCCTTCCATTCCCTTATCGCCTCCATGTTCAATTTGTGCTGCTCCAGATGTTTAGCTTCGTACTCGAACACCCTTTTGCGTAGCCTCTTGTACTTAACTTTTGCCTCATCCACTTCATCTATGATCCTATTCTTCAGATTGACTCCTGGCTTGACGTCCCCTGCTAAGTCGTCTTCCACCCATGATAGATAGTAGTACATATGACCAGTGTGATACCTGTCTGGCTCGATAGCTTCTCCTTCCACAACGATCTTTTGGTTCCACATATGTTGCGCCTCGAACTTGAATGGAATGACGTCTCCCTTGAAATATAATTTGTACTGGACCATGTTGGAAACTCGAGGTATGACTTGTTTCCTTCCAGCTTGTCTCATTACCCTTATAGGAGCGTAAGGATAGATGCCTCGCAACCCGATCAGTACCAAATGAGTAGTCCCCCTTGACTTGATGATGAAATCACTATTAGGAAACCATTCAAACATCCAATGTACCTGCTTGTCTGTCAGATTGCTGAAGAAACGCACCCAACTTACAGTATTTCCAGGTTGTGCAAACCTGTCCGGAATAAACGCCATTTTCTTTTGGTGATGGTTGGATATGTAGTCATTCAGTGGCCTTCACAGAAGCTCTTGACGGTACTCTCCTCTCTGAAAGTGTTCTAGTAGCTAGACTTATAGCAATATATTACAACCCTCAAAGTGTCCAAATCCTTGCTTGCACCGATGTAGAGCGCGGTACATCTCAGCTAAGATCATAGGGATAATGGTATAAGTTTGTCCCTCAATTCCATCCATCAAGGTCATGGCGACCATGGCTAAGCGAGTATGAATCCTTCCTCCTTTCATTAGAAATATTAACAAACCCAAGAAGCAGACAATGAATACATAAACCTAGCAGTGCACCCAACCCAGGGAAGTAATGGCGAGTTCATCATGGTGAAGATGATATGATTTTCTATGCCCATAACCCTCGTAAAGAAATTCAAAAGGGATTTATTCTTTAGACAGAGCAGTTCATCTTTCTTCTTAAAACCCAATATTTTCAGAAAACCGCGGGGAGTGCGATTCTCTGGTACAAATAATCCGGGACTATCCCATGGAAACATGGCAACTTGGAAAATACTCCTATTGCTTCTAAGAGAGGAGTCATTTCTATATTTCCAAATCAGAAAACAACTCTTTTCTCATCCTAGAACATGGTAGCGGCCTCAATCAGTTCCCTATTTGGTCGAACGTTCATCAACGATGGCAGGTCACCAAGTATTCTCCTCACATGATTTGTGTCACAAGGTGCAAAGTCTTTCCACCAGTCAAGTAGCAACGGCAGGATGATTAGAGAGATGTGAGAGCATTTTTGAGAGAGAAGGGGGAAACCTAACATTCTAATAATCCAATGTTGCACCAACCTTCAAGAATCAAGGAAGTCAATCACTAGACCACCATTTATCCAGGTAAGTTCCTGTCCTATACCACCCACACAAATTATTTTAGGGCCTAAATATATTGTGGGATCGGAATTAGGCCATGCATGTGTCAATAGGTTGTAATATGTAGGGTTAATGAACCATTTTGGGTAGTTCTTGTTGAAATTGGTTGAGGGAGTAAGGGATTACCATTGTAGAACTTTGTAGTCTATTTTGCATAATAGGTGTTTGACAAAGTTCATAAGAGAGTTACACCATGAGAATCCTTCTAATTATTATCCGATTTTTGCTATCTTACTATAGATTGTTATTGCTAAAAGTGTTGGGACTTTGTAGTAACTTAAGGAAAGCTCAAACAAGGTATGTTGGCTAAACTCCTCTTTTATAATTGAACCCCACAATGGCCTTATAATTCCCGTGTTGCTCATTATAAATTGATTATTCCGAATAAGCCTTGTGTCAATATATATATATATATATATATATATATATATATATATATATATATGCGTTCAATTCGTATTCCAAATATTCTTGTTATGTTGAGTTACTATTGGAGAAGGTGATTAAGCATGGGCTGTGTGTTAATATATTATGATTTGCAAAACGTGATTCTAATAAAAACTAGCATGTCAAATTGTGTAAGAAATCACATGTGCCTAAGACCCTTAATTTGGTTAGTTGCTCAAATGTGTATTTGAAGTCTTGAGTATAAATACCTTGTTGTTGATAATCTATAAGGATGCTTGAAAGTGAAAGAAGTGGGTTAAAGATATAAGGTATGGCCAACGTGCCAAGAATTAAAGTTATACTTGTGGTCAATGGTGCCGAGGAAATGAAATGATATGAGAAAGGTTATGAAATAGGCCTTGATTCAACTGTTCCAAACTGACTTCGAAAATAGATTTTCCTAAAAGCTTATGTACCCAAGTTATGCCCAAATATGGCTGTTTTAACTAATGCTATGCTTTGTAAGTATTTCCAATGTGTTTTGAGCTCTTATATATTCATGAGTTGAAATTGTGTATTGCCATTTTGGGAAAAAGTATTTCAAGAATAAATGATGTGTTACTCGTTTATGATTTTAACTTGTGCTTCGATTACCAATCATTTTACTTCATTTCCTGGAAAGAAATCCATTGTGTTTAAAGTAATCATAACTTGTTGATATTTATGATAATGATCCATGAAAGTAAAGAAATTAAAATATGGAATATGAAATACGGCTAACGTGCCATGGGTGAAGAATCATAAGTATGGCCAAGAGATCCAAGCAATAACGATGTTGTGAATGGTTGAAAGTACTAATGAAGATATTTATAGTGTGAAAGATAATGAGGTGAATATAAATTATATTTTTACTTTTGTTTCCCTTGTGTGCAAAACAAAAATATTTTTGGGAGTATCATTAGCAAACCGAGGAATGGTGGGTCATAAGACCCACACCCGAAACTACACGTGCCGGTGTAGGGGTGGATTGTGATTATTCCCCTTATTTGGGATGAGATTGAAATACTGAGTTGATTGTGATTATTCCCCTTAATTGGGATGAGATTGATATTAGTTATGAATTGGAAAGTCAAACCACACATCATATGTGGGAAGGCGGCCTAGCCGATCGAGTGGAGATCGGACACCATGTTGTGCACATGGTGGTACTACTCTTGGTAACACCTTTTTTCACATTACGTGTCAAACCACATTGTTCGTGGGGAGATGGCCTAGCCGACCGGGAGTGATTAGACTCCGTGCTAAGAATACGGTGGTATATCGGTGCTAATGATCTCCCAACAAAAAATATATATTATTTTTGTATTTAGAAAATTGTTATATTTTAACTGGGCATTTGGATATTGTTGATTGTGACTTACTGTTTCTATGGTTTTCCCTTTCTTACATTGGCATTCTATTTTGAAAAAGGACATTTAGCTTTACATACTAGTACTTTCCATATGTACTAACGTCCCTTTTGCCGGGGCCGCTGCATCTTTAATGGATGCCTGTGGTTCGTCAGCGGGCGGTTTTGATCCTCCTTAGTAGTTACTCTTTATTCAACAGATTTTGGTGAGCCCTACTCTGTTTTGGGCTTCATGTAATTTGATGTTGTGCTTTATGTTTTGAGGTGAATGGGGCCTTGTCGTCGGCACTTCCACACTACTCTTCTGTTGTACGTAGAGGCTCCGTAGACAGGTTATGGATGGTGTTTGATGTTGGGAATTAAACTAGTAAGTGTTGGTATTTGGGCAAACATGTTTTTCATAATATCTATAAACTTGTAATATTTTGGAAATCATAAATGAATATCCTTTAGTAATGGATAAAGAATGTGGAACACTTGACTCTTCTCACGTCTATCACTTGTACTGATTCTTATGTTGTTAATGGCAAGGTTGGGTAGAAGGAATATAGCAGGCTTGCTTAACCGGGGTATCTCGATTGAGCACCAGTCACGCTCCCTGAGGTCGGGGCATGACAAAAATATCAACAATCTTATCATACCCATTAATAGTAACTACATAAGATCGGTACACGTGATCAACTACGATAAAATCCCCTACCGCAATAGACATAGCAACAGGAATATCGAGAGTACCGCGAGGCATATCCAAGTGAGAAGCAAAATATGATGACACATATGAATAAGTAGAATCTGGATTAAATAATACGAAATCATCTCTATGATAGACCGAGATAATACTTGTAATGATTGCATCGGGCGACTATGGCTCGGGTCTGGGAAATCATAACAACGAACCTATCCTCTACCTCGAGGATGACCTCTACCTGCTTGACCTCCAACTCTAGCTAGCTCTAGCTGGCTGGACCGGTGGTGTAGCAACTGGGGCTGGAACCATAAGCTGAGTGCTTTGTTATGGTGTAGCATTCTGCAAATTGGGACAATGTATCCTGATATGCCCCAAATCTTCACACTCCAAACATTCCTCCTCTCATGAGGTTGTTGAGCATGTGACTGGCCTATATGATCTGGATATATCCATTGAAATGACTCTACCATGAGCATGCATTGTAAGAACCATACACTGAATGTACACTATATAGAAATTATCCTGAACGGGCACCATAGAAACCATGACTGACTGGGGTGTCGCGGGAGATCTAAAGCGCTAACTAAACTAGCCTGGTATGATGCCCTATACCATATTTCCCCTTGCCTCAAGATGAGACACCACTATATCCTCCATTATTACGATCCTTATTGGCATCGCACTCCTCTTTTCCTTGCATATCTATGCACTCTAATCTCCTAGCAATCTCCACTACCTGATGAAAAGTGGTTTGTGTATTAGCCCTGCATGTCGCTCCAATCCTGATACCAAAGTGAAGACCGTTAATGAACCCCCGAACCTTTTCTTTCTCGGTGGGAATTAGAAAATCTGCACAGCGTGATAATTCTGTGAATCTCATCTCATAGTGAGTCACTGACATGCTACCTTGAACAAATGCTCAAACTGGCTGTGGAGCTCATCTCTCTTGGTGGGTGGAATGAACTTTTCCAAGAAGAGATGCAAAAACGGAACCCATGAGAGAAGAAGTGACCCTGTGTCACAACCCAAAACCTAACTCGTCGTGATGGCGCCTATCATGATACTAGGCAAGCCGACATTTCCAAAACACTTTCAACATTTAACAGAAATGAATTAGGACATTTAAAATAATCGTAGTTTTTCATAAAAACGGGGTAAAACCCAAAGCATAAGTTCGGAAAAATAGCCCGACATTGGGGTGTCTCTGAGTACATGAGCATCTATACCAGGAGCGGTCTAATACAACATCTAAGGAATAATAACTGAAATGCGAATAAGATAATGAAGGAGAGCCAAGGCCCGCGAACGCCATGCAGATACCTCAATAGTCTCCGAAATTAGTTTCTCAAATGTCAACACCCGCTATGACCGGGAACACCTGGATCTGCACACGAAGTGCAGGGTGTAGCGTGAGTACAACCAACTTAGTAAGTAACAAAAATAAATAAGGAACTGAGAAGGTAGTGACGAGCTATACAAATACGGTTCATTTTCAATAATTCCAGCAAAGAATAGACGTGCTTTCAAATCCAGCAGTATAAGTCGAATCAGTTTTATACAGTTCAAGTTCAGGTAATCCGGATATAAAATCTTTAAGAAATTTCACAACAATGACAGATAGCAACTAAGTGCAACATCAAATGAAAAACAAGTACAGCTTCTCAGGGCAACAGTCACTCAACTCGTCACAACCGCTCAATCACTCGTCTCTCAGCCCTTAGTACTCACACTTAATAGTTACCTGCGCTCACTAGGGGTGTGCTGACTCCGGAGGGGATCCTTTCAACCAAGCGCTATAATCCGCACGGACAACTCACGTGCTATAGTATCAATATGTGGATCCGCACGGACAAATCACGTGCTGCACGAACAACTCACGTGCCATAGTATCAATACCTCATAGACATGCGCTCGGCCTCACTCAGTCATCAACCTCTCTAGTCTCTCGGGCTCTTAGAAATCACAAAGATCGGCCCAAACAAAGATAACCTAGGGTATCAACAAGAATCAAGAAGAGACTGAGATATGATACGCAAGTAAAACCATGATTGAGTACCGGACATCAATTAGCAAATAATTGAACAAGTACGCGACCTCTGCATGTCGTAACAGTACCATCACATAGCCTAAGCATGTTTGCTAACATGATTTGCAGTCAAATTTCTTTAACACAGGGAGAGCATATAGCTAGCAACAAGTTATTCAACTTTATAGTTTCACGGAATGGACCAAGTCCCAATTCCTACGGTGCACGCCCACATGCCCGTCACCTAGCATGTGCGTCACCTCCAAAATACTCACATAATCCAATAATTCGGGGTTTGATACCCTCAGGACCAGATTTAAAATTGTTACTTACCTTAACCCGAGTAAAACTCTACTACAATATGCCTTTGCCCCTCAAATCAGTCTCCAAATGAAGGAATCAATTCCATAAGAAAACATGAAATTATAAGCCAAAATCCGAAATTGGCTCAAACCGGCCCCCGAACCCACGTCTCGAAATCCGACAAAAGTCACAAAACCCAGAAGCCCATTCACCCACGAGTCTAACCATATCAAATTTATCCAAATCCGCTAACAAAATCCCATTCAAAACCTTAAAATTCTAACTCAAGAATTCTTCCTCTTTTTCTCCAATTTTCCACCCCAAATCACAAATTAGATGGTGGAAGTAAAGGCATAATCATGGGATTTGACCACAATTGGATAGGAATCACTTACCCCAAACACCCACGCAAGAATCTCTCCAAAAATTATCTTCTACCGAGTACCCACTTCAATTTTACGATATGAACTCGAATTCCTCGTTTATGATCTTTTAAATCTGCCCAGATGCACCTTCATCGCGAACGCGACCACACTCTCGCGTTGGTGTAGACCAATCTGCCCGGTCCTCCACTTAACTCTTCACGAACGCGAAGTTTTACCAACATCACCTTTTCGTGAACGTGACCCCTTTCCCGCGAATGCGTTGACCAAGGACCTAGGGTCCCCAGCTATCTTAACATCTCTTCGCAAATGCGACACCTCACCCGCGTTCGCGATGCACACATAGCCATACCTTCGCGTTCGCGCCCACTATTCGCGAACGCGAGACTCCTCTTGCGAACGCATAAGAGGAAACCAACCGAAATACACCAGCAGTCTTCAACCATCAAGCCAAGTCCAAAAATGATCCTCCAACAATCCGAAACTCACCTGAGGCCCCCGGGACCTCAACCAAACATACCATCAAGTCCCAAACACGATACAAACTTAGTCGGACCCCCAAATCACCTCTAACAACATCAAAAACACGAATTGCACATGGATTCAAGCATAATGAACTTTGAAATTTCCAAATTCTACAAACGACGCCGAAACCTACCAAATCATGTCTGATTGGCCTCAAATTGTGCACACAAGTCACAAATGCCCCCACGAACCTACTGCAACTTCTGGAATCGGAATCTGACCCCGATATTAAAAATTCAACACCCTGGCCAAACTTCTCAAAAATTCTAACTTCCGCCATTTCAAGCCTAATTCTACTCCCGACCTCCAAATCACAATCCGGACACACTCCTAAGTCCAAAATCACCCAACATAGCTAACAGAACCATCAAGATTCCAATCCGAGGTCGTTTACATATAAATCGACATCTAGTCGACTTTTCCAGCTTAAGATTTAAATTAAGATACTGAATGTCTCAATTCACTCTGAATTCACTCCGGACCTGAACTAACTTACCTGATAAATCATGAAATAACAGTGAAGCACAAAAATGAGCAGAAAAGGGGAACGGGGCTACAACTCTCGAAACGACAGGTCGGTTCGTTATATCCTCCCCCTCTTAACCAAACGTTCGTCCTCGAACGAGTATAGAAACATACCTGAAGTGGTGAAAAGATGAGGATAACTACTGTGTATAACTTGCTCGGTCTCCCAAGNTAGGTGGTCGGGGCTAATACACTCAAAATGACCGTCTATATCATTACGCCAACTGACCTTGCTTCTTCGCGTTCCACACTTAAAATAATTATTCGTCCTCGAATGAGCATAGAGACATACCTGAATTGGTGAAAAGATGAGGATAACGGCTGCGCATATCATGCTCGGTCTCCCAAGTCGCCCCCTAGACCGACTGGCCCCTCTACTGAACCTTCAACAAAACAATATTCTTTGACCTCAGCTTTCGAACCTGCCTATCCAAGATCACCACCGGCTCCTCAACATAAGATAAATCCTTGTCCAACTGGACTGAGCTGAAATCCAACACGTGAGACGGATCACCATGATACTTCCGAAGCATAGAAACATGGAATACTGGATGAACTCTTGCTAGACTGGGAGGCAAGGCAAGCTCATAAGCAACCTCCCCAACACGTCGCAACACCTCAAATGGGCCGATAAACTTCGGGCTCAGCTTGCCCTTCTTTCCGAACCTCATAACAGGAATGAAATATGCTGACTTGGTCAGTCCGTCCATAATCACCCAAACTGCATCAAACGTTTGCTGAGTCCGTGGAAGCCCAACAACAAAATCCATAGTGATTCCCTCCCATTTCCACTCCGGAATCTCTAACTTCTGAAGCAACCCACCTGGTCACTGATGCTCATACTTCACCTACTGGCAATGTAGGCACCGAACTACATACTCCACTATGTCCTTATTCATTCTCCTCCACCAGTAATGTTGTCTCAAGTCCTGATACATCTTCGCGGCACCCAGATGAATAGAATACCACGAACTGTGAGCCTCCTAGAGAATCAGCTCATGCAAACCATCTACATTTGGCACACATAGCCTATCCTACATCCTCAATGCACCATCATCCCCAATAGTGACCTTCTTAGCATCACCGTGCTGGACCGTGTCATTAAGGACAAGCAGATGGGGGTCATCATACTGACGCTCCCTGATACGATCATAAAGAGAAGACCTAGAGACCACATAATCCAATACTCGAATCGGCTCAGAAACATCCAATCTAACAAACTGGCTGGCTAAGGCCTAAACATCCAATGCCAATAGCCTCTCTACTGCTAGAAGATATGCTAAGCTCCCCAAACTCTCCACCCAGCGACTCAAGGCATCAGCCAGTACATTAGCCTTCCCGGGATGGTACAAAATGGTGATATCATAGTCCTTAAGAAGCTCCAATCACCTTCGCTGACGCAAGTTAAGATCCTTCTATTTGAACAGATGCTGCAAACTCCGATCATCAGTGTAAATCTCACAATGGACCCCGTACAAATAGTGCCGCCAAATCTTTAAGGCGTGAATAATAGCTGCTAAATCAAGGTCGTGGACAAGATAGTTCTTCTATTGGGGCTTTAACTGGCACGAAGCATAAGCAATCACTCTACCCTTCTGTATCAGAACACACCCAATACCGATCTATGAGGCATCATAATACACTATGTAAGAACCAGAACCTGATGGTAGAACTAGAACTGGAGCTGTGGTCAAAGCAGGCTTGAGCTTCTGAAAGCTCTCCTCGCACTGCTCCAAGCACCTGAAAGGAGCATCCTTTTGGGTCAATTTAGTCAAGGGCGATGCAATAGATAAGAAGCCCTCCACAAAACGACGGTAATAACCAGCCAACCCGAGAAAACTCCAAATCTCCGTGGCTGAGGATGGTCTGGGCCAACTCTGAACCACCTCTATCTTCTTCGGGTCTACTTGGATACCCTCACTGGACACCACGTCCCCCAAGAACGCCACTGAACTTAGCCAAAACTCACACTTGGAGAACTTTGCATAAAGCTTCTCCTCCATCAACTGCTGTAACACAATCCTCAGATGTTGGGCATGCTCCTCTTGGCTACGAGAGTACACCAGGATGTCATCAATGAATACAATAATGAACGAGTCAAGATAAGGCTGAAACACACTGTTCATCAGATACATGAATGTTGCTGGGGCATTGGTCAACCCAAAAGACATCACAAGGAACTCATAATGTCTATATCGGGTCCTAAAAGTTATCTTAAGAATATCTGAGTCTCGAATCTTTAGTTGGTGATACCATGACCTCAAATCAATCTTGGAGAACACCATCACTCCCTGAAGCTAGTCAAACAAATCATCAATACGCGGCAAAGGATACTTGTTCTTGATTGTGACCTTGTTCAATTGTTTGTAATCAATACGCATTCTCATAGTACCATCCTTCTTTTTTACAAATAGAACTGGTGCACCCAAGGTGACACACTAGGCCAAATAAATCCCTTATCAAGGAGTTCCTAAAGTTGATCCTTCAATTCATTCAACTCCGCCGGTTCCATACGATACGGTGGAATAGAAATGGGATGAGTGCCCTGTACCAAATCAATACCGAAATCAATATCCCTGTCGAGTGGGATGCCCCGCAGGTCTGCAAGAAACACATTCGGTAAATCTCGCACCACTGGAACAGAATCAATAGCAAGGGTCTCTGCACTAACATCCCTCACAAAGGCCAGATAAGATAGACTACCCTTCTCAACCATCCGCTGAGCCTGCAAGTATGAAATCACTCTACTGGGAACATAGTATATAGAGACGCTCTACTCAAACCTCGACAACCCTGGCATCGCCAACGTCACGGTCTTAGCGTGACAATCTAGAACAACATGACATGGAGTCAACCAATACATACCCAAAATTGCGTCAAAATCGACCATACTAAGAAATAAGAGATCTACTCTGGTCTCCAGATTCCCAATAGTCACCACACGTGACCGGATATACACGGTCCACAATGACAGTATCACCCACCGGCGTAGACACATGAACAGGTGAAACTAGAGACTCACGGGGCATATCCAGAAAATAAGCGAAATACGAAGACACATATGAATAAGTGGATCCAGGATCAAATAATACAGAGGCATCTCTATGGAAAACTAAGACAATACTTGTAATCACAGCATCCGAAGCAATGGCATCTATTTTGGAAAGAAGAGCATAGAAACGGGCATGGTCTCCCCCTGATTAGCCTCCCCATCTTAGGAGACTCCTAGCTGATTGAGCCCCACCCCTAGCTGGCTGGGCCGGTGGTGAAGTTAGTGGTGCTGGTGCCATTGGCCGAGAACTCTGCTGTGGAGTCCCACCCAACAACCTAGGGCAATCTCTCTTAATATGACCAAAATCTCCGCACTCGAAACAACCCCTCCTTTGACGGAACTGCTGCTCTTGATACCCCGAAGAACTACCCGTAGACACCTGAGTTGACGAGGTAGGGTGACAACTCTGCACTGGTAGTGCACTAAGGGATGAATGACCCTGCTGATAACTGTGTGAACCATGGCCAGATGATGCACCACGGTGAACTGGGTGAGCCGTTTGAGCATGTCTGAAAGGCTGACCCCTACCGTGGTGGAACTGACCTCCAGAAGGAACACCGTTATATCCACCATGTCCATGAGGCCTCTTGGCCTCCCTCTCAACCCGCTCCTGGTTGTGAACCATCTCAATCTAACGAGCAATGTTGGTAACCTCATCAAAAGTAGCACCAGAAACTTTCTTTCCCTATTTGTGGGAACCAACCAGATAGTGTGATGGGACAACTCAGAAAATCTCATCTCATACTACGTCACGGACATATCACCTTAACGAAGTTGCTCGAACTGCCTGCGCAGCTTCTCTCTGCGGGACTGTACGAACTTCTCCAGGAATAGACCGGAGAACTGCTACCATGTAAGGGGTATTGAGCCGACCGGCCTACACCACTCATAAGCCTCTTACCAACTGAAGGCAGCCCCAGAGAACTGAAAAGTAGTGAACGAGACCCCACTGGTCTCTAGAATACCTATTGTACAGAGAATCCTCTGACACCTGTCCAAGAAGCCTTGTGCATCCTCTCCCTCGGTACCACTAAAATATAGAGGATGGAGTCCCCCAAACCTCTCATATCTACACTGCTCATCATCAGGCATGACAAGAACTACATAGTCCTGAGTAGCTGCAACCGGCTGGGCTAGTGGTGCCCCCAGTGTTTGGAGTCCCTGTACCACCTGCTCTTGTGTGCAGGCGGCTGGAGTCTGAGCACCTCATCCGTCCTGAGAAGTGGCTGCTGCGGCCGGAACAGAGACCGCTTGAGCAAGATTGGTGCACATGGTCAGAATATGAGCTAAGGCCTCCTAAAGGCCTGGAATCATAATGGGCACAGGTGGTGCCTAAGCTGGTCCCACAGGATCATCCACAATTGGAGCCTGCTCCTGAACTGGGGAAACTGGTGGATCTGCAGGTGCTTCCCTAGCTGCGGTGCGAGCTGCACCTCTGCCCCTATCGCAGAATCTAGCGCGACCTCGGACTCTTGTGGCCCTGACTGTGGTACTGGTGGTTGTTCATCCAACCATGTAGCACGTGTCCTCACCATCTCTGAGAGAATAGATCAACAAAAATTCAGTTACTAGAATCAAACGATTCGCATGACAAGAATTCAAGAATGTGAAATTTTCCTAAGGGTTCGTCAGTCTCTTGAAAATAAGCACAGATGTTTCTGTACCGATCCGCAAGACTCTACTAAACCTGCTCATGACTCGTGAGAACTATGTAACCTAGGCTCTGATACCAACTTGTCACGACCCAAAACCTAACCTGTCATGACGGCGCTGATCGTGATACTAGGCAAGCTGATATTTTTAAAATTCTTTCAACATTTAACAGAAATGAATTAAGACATTTAAAATAATCGGAGTTTTTCATAAAAATGGGGTAAAAACAAAAGCATAAGTGCAGAAAAATAGCCCGACATCGGGGTGTCACTGAGTATATGAGTATCTATACCAGGAGCAGTCTAATACAACATATAAGGAATAAGAACTGAAATGCGAATAAGATAATGAAGGAGAGCCAAGGCCTGCGAATGCCATGCAGCTACCTCGATAGTCTCCGGAATCAGCTGCTCAAATGTCAACACCCTCTATGACAAGGAACACCTGGATCTGCACACGAAGTGTAGGGTGTAGCGTAAGTACAACCAACTCAGTAAGTAACAAAAATAAATAAGGAACTGAGAAGGTAGTGACGAGCTATACAAATACAGTTCATTTTCAATAATTACAGCAAAGAATAAACATTCTTTCAAATTCGGCAGTTTAAGTCAAATCAGTTTTATACAGTTCAAGTTCATGTAATCCGGATATAAAATCTTTCAGAAATTTCACAACAATGACAGATAGCAACTAAGTGCATCAACAAATGAAAAACAAGTATAGCCTCTCAGGGAAACAGTCACTCAACTCGTCACAACCGATCAATCACTCGGCTCTCAGCCCTCAGCCCTCAGTACTCATACTCAATAGTAGTACCTGCGCTCACTGGGGGTGTGCTGACTCCAGAGGTGCTCCTTTCAGCCCAAGCGCTATAATCCGCACGGACAACTCACGTGCTATAGTATCAATATGTGGATCTGCACGGACAACTCACGTGCCATAGTATCAATACCTCACAAACAGGCCCTCGGCCTCACTCAGTCATCCACCTGTCTAGTCTCTCGGACCCTCAAAAATCACAAAGATCGTCCCAAACAAAGATAACATAGGGTATCAACAAGAATCAAGAAGAGATTGAGATATGATACGCAAGTAAAACCATGACTGAGTACCCGACAACAATTAGCAAATAATTCAACAAGTTCGCGACCTCTGCGGGACCCAACAGTATCATCACATAGCCTAAGCATGATTTCTAACATGATTTGCAATCACATTTCTATAACACATGGAGCGCATATAGATAGCAACAAGTTATTCAACTTTACAATTTCACAGAATGAACCAAGTCACAATTCCTACAGTGCACGCCCATACACCCGTCACCTAGCATGTGCGTCACCCTCAGGACCAGATTTAAAACTATTACTTACCTCAAACCGAGCAAAACTCTACTCCAATATGCCTTTGCCCCTCGAATCAGTCTCTACATGCCCCGAATCTAGCCACAAGCAGTACAATACAATTAATATAGGCTAAAGGAATCAATTCCATAAGAAAAACACAAAATTACAAGCCAAAATCCGAAATTGACTCAAACCGGCCCTCTGGCCCACGTCTTAAAATCCGACAAAAGTCACAAAACTTGAAAGCCCATTCACTCACGAGTCTAATCTGCCTGCCCCTCGACTTAACTCTACGCGAACGTGACCACAGCTTCGCGAACGTGAAGCTTTACCAATATCACCCTTTCTCGAACGCGACACCTCACCCGCGTTCGTGATGCACACACATCCTTACCTTCGCATTCGCTCCCCACTATTCGCGAATGCGTAGAACAAAATCTTCCCAGCTCACAAACACCCTTCGCGAATGTGAGACTCCTCTCGCGAACGCGTAAGAGAAAACCGACAGAAATACACCAGCACTCTCCAGCCATCAAGCCAAGTCCAAAAATGATCCGCCAACCATCCGAAACTCACCCCAACATACCATCAAGTCCCAAAACAAGATACGAACTTAGTCGAACCCCCAAATCACCTCAAACAACATCAAAAACACGAATTGGACATGGATTCAAGCCTAATGAACTTTGAAATTTCCAAATTCTACAAATGATGCCGAAACCTACCAAATCACGTCTGATCGGCCTCAAATTCTGCACACAAGTCAAAAATACCCCCACAAACCTACTGCAACTTCTAGAATCAGAATCTGACCCCGATATCAAAAAGTCAACCACCTGGTCAAACTTCGCAAAAATTCCAACTTCCGCCATTTCAAGCCTAATTCTACTCCTGACCTCCAAATCACAATCCGGACACACTCCTAAGTCCAGAATCACCCAACGGAGCTAACGGAACCATCAAAATTCCAATCCGAGGTTGTTTACACATAAGTCGACATCCGGTCGACTTTTCCAGCTTAAGATTTCAATTAAGAGACTAAGTGTCTCAATTCACTCTAAATGCACTCCGTACCCAAACTAACAAACCCGGTAAGTCATAAAACAATAGTGAAGCACAAAAATGAGCAGAAAAGAGGAACATGGCTACAACTCTCGAAACGACAGGCCGGGTCGTTACACCCTATTGGCCCACCTTTCTCGTAAGTCTATCGCCACCTCTTGGATGGCCCTCTTAGCTAAACAGTAGTGAAATTAACTCCATTGGACTCCATAAGTCCCAAGTTATGCAAAACCTCATGACACATATCCTAGAAGTCATAGGCATCCTCTGGAGGACCACCCTCAAAGTATTGGGTATGCAACTTCTGGAACCTATCGATCCTCTTATGCTCATCCAAAGACATAACTAGCCTAACCTCGGGTCGTGTTGCAATGATAGGCTGAACTGCATCGACTGGTAATACCCCCATGGCTTAATACCCATGCACCACCTGCTCTAGAGTGCGCGTGAAGGGGGTTTGAGCTCCTCCGCCATCCTAAGAAGTGGTTGGTGTCATAAAACGTACACCTGTCTGAGCCATGCTCTTCATCAAACCAATCATAAGTACCAAAAAGCCTGAAGCACTGGGATAGCCATAAACCCTACTAGAAACTGAGCTGGCCCTATCGGCTCATCCTGAAATGGGATTTGCTCATCATCCAGAGTTATTTGTGGCTCCACTGATGCCGCTCTAGCACGATCATGAGTAGTTGGAGATGCTGTTGTGCGGGCTCTATTCTGGTCCCTATCCTAGCCCTTAACATAGCCTCTACCTCAAGTGGTAGCCATAACCTAGGGCTCCAACTCCTGCTCAGCTGAGGCCGATGCACGTGTCCCCACCATCTATGAGAGAATAGAAGAGTAAAAATTCAAACTTCGGGAAAAATCAAAACTGCACGATAGAGAATGAAAGAATATGAAGTTTCCTAAATGTCCCATACATTCTCGAAAATAAGTATAGACGTTTCCATACCAATCTGCAATTCTCTATCATACATGCTCATGACTCGTGAGACCTACGCAACCTAGGCTCTAATATCATGTTATCACGACCCAAAATCCCACTAAATGGTCGTGAAGGAACCTAACACGCCGGCTAGGCGAACCACTCAAACAACAATGAATAAATGATTGGATTAAGCAATATAACAAGTCTAATAGAGATTTATAGCATAAATAAGACTAGAACAACACCAACAACTGAAAATAGTAGTACAATCCCCTGGAAATGGTGTTAACGAGTACATGAGCCCTAAAAGTATAAAAATAAAATAGTCTGAATAATAAAGCATCATCTAAAATAAACAATAGTCTCAAAATAGGAAAAAGAAGGTGACTTCGGGGACTGCAGAAGAACATGTTGCACTACCTCAAGTATCTTGTAAATACAATGATCTACGCATCGGCTTTGCTAGTGCAAACACCTGAATCTGCACAAAAAGTATCAACAGACCCAATGTATTCAATAAATATCAAGACTAACATCAGCGAAGTAGTGGCATGATTGGTCAACCGATACTTACTATCATAACCTGAACAGTCCATAAATAAATACAACATAAGAATCTAGCAGAAATAATATATAAGATGATCTGGTACAATTAACATAAATAGTATTATGCTTTCAGATAATAAATGATCTAAACTCACATTGGTTCATCGAATCAACACATAAAGATGATATGTATCACAAAGTATTATTATAAATGCCAAGTATGAGAGTCTATAATGTCTATGCATGAATAAGACTCACTCCAATAACAGACACTCCCCAAGTGTCCAACAAAACTACGCAAACATGGCCTAAGGTAAAATGGGTGATCACCTGACTCTGGAGGGACGGATCCAAATTCATGCACTGCATACACAACTTACGAGCTCATAACATGCCAAATGTACGGACAATTCACATGCCTTAAACATACCAAATGCATAAACAACTCACGTGCCTCAACCTCAGTCCATAAGAGAGTCTCTATATAAAAAGCATATATGCATATGCGCCATAAATAATACAAAGGAGACATATGGACATGAGAAATATGCATACAAAGATGTAGGCAAGTGAATAGTACCACTACGGATAAAACAAGTAGAATATGATGATAAAAGTAGTCACTTACGATCAACAAGGTAATAGTAGCCTAAGCATTATTTATAATATGATAAAGAGAGCTCTCATGGTCATACAAGAGAGATAACAAGTCATAAATAATAGATGAAGTAAAATCAAGGCATAAGATAGTCTAAATATCTAGCCAAGCATGAATATTCCCTAGCACTTTTATATACGCTCGCCACCACGCATATATAACGCCCATAGAATATAGCAAATAATCAAATAAGGTCATTATCTTAGGGTGGTTTCCTTCAAGCCATGCCTAGTCAAGATACTTACCTTTGGAAACCAAATCAACCCTTCAACATTGCCTTTTCTTTGGAAATCACCTCCAACTAGCTGAAATCTAATCAATCAATACTCAAGTAAGTCAAATAAACACATCGGAGTTAACTCCAAACAATAAAGCTTCAATATTTAATAAATTCCCAAAAGGTCAATAAAAATCAACCCCGGCACACATGGTCAAAACCGAGTCTAGGGGTAGATCCCATTTACCCATAATCCCACGAATCCAACTATGTGTTTAGATTCCAAATTGGTACTTAAAACCTCAAAATATCCTCTCTTAAGTTGTAGAAAAAACTCGAATTTTTACTGTAAAATCCCATGTTTTAGGTGTAGAAATCCATAGGGAATCAAGATATATGATCAAATTCAAGTGTAGATTACTTACCTCTAAGATAGTAGTGAAATCCCTCTTCAAACTCTCCTCCTCTCGTTCTCCAAAACTCAAATATAGGGAAAATGAGCAATTCTCGAAATTATGGATAAACTATACCCATGTCAGCAATTTCTTCATTGCTATCGCGCTTACTACCCACGCGATCGGGGTTCACTATTGGGCACACCT
Organism: Nicotiana otophora; assembly: GCA_000715115.1. NCBI lineage: Eukaryota > Viridiplantae > Streptophyta > Magnoliopsida > Solanales > Solanaceae > Nicotiana > Nicotiana otophora. Next base: position 103,597 of record AWOL01S0025965.1, on the reverse strand, counting down.
ATGTGATCGCGGAACCTCAACATCTATCGCGAAGTACAAGCTTAACTGATCGTATAAAGAACCTCGCGATCGTGCAGCTCCACTTGACTCCCATACGTGATCGCGGATGCACCAAAGCGATCGCAAAGCACTCGCCCCTGACCCTCATAATCCTCTACTCTATCACACTGCTCCTCTCGCGAACATGAACACACCCACACAAATGACACATTGCGGTTGCGGAACTCACACTCACGATCATGGAGAACTGTCCCCCAACTGGCTCCATCCTTCTATGCAATACTGACACCTCCTTTGCAATCGTAAAGAACACCCCTAATACCAGACTTAGCAATCTCCTAACAAGCTCCGAGTGATCTGCAACTCACCTGAGCCCCTGCGGTCCCGTCCAGTCATATTAAAAAGTCCATAAACACTACCAGAGCTTATCCAAGGCCTCCAAACACATAAGAGAACGTCGCATCTATGAACGAAGATCAAACCATATGTGGAACTCTCTTAAGTTCATAAACTTCCAAACATCCAACCAAGCGTCTGGTTCATGCATATACACCTCGGAAGTCAACCACACTTTGCATATAAGGTTAATCCAACTACACGAACCTATCCCAAGTCTCGTAATCACAATCAGAGCCCGATTACCTCAAAATTAACTATCGGTCAAACTTGTAAACTGTCCAATTCTTCAAATTAACATTCGGCAAATAGAGCCAAAATATCCTAGAAATATACAAAACCAAATACGAATATACACCCAAGTCCAAAATTATTGTACGAACCTATTGGAACCTTCAAATTACCAATCCAAAGTCATTTTCTTAAAAGTCAAATTTTTACCAACGCATCCAATTCCAAGCCTCACGCTAGGAACTAGGTTTTCCAAATCACTCTCGAAGCTTTCCGAAATCAAATCAACCATCCCCGCAAGTCATAAAACATCAACTACATATACCGAAAGTATCAAATAAGAGTACGGGGCTATACTAATCAAAATGACCAATCTAGTTATTACAAATAATCAATAAGATGCACAATGACATAATAAATAAAAGTGTGAATATGTGCTCATAATATAAAGCATGACTATAACTAAATTATGTTTATCAACAATTTCACGAATAGCTTATCAAGGCCGATGTAAGGCCCCATAAATTTCCGGCAAGTAATTTAAGGTTACGTGGTACCAAGGTAGGCTAATGTATTATATTTTCGAACTTTTTGGGTTGAACAGTGCTTTGGGAAGTTAAATCGTTTCGATCTCGCGTCGCCCAGCTCCTAGCGCGCCAGTCCGTGCTACGTCCCTCGCATTGCCCAACTCCTAGCGCGCTAGACCGTGCTACATCCCTTGCTTAGCCAGGTCTATTCTTCGTTGTAGAGCTCGTGAAGCCTGGTTTATAGCTTGCTGCAGAGATCGCCTAGCCTGGTCTATAGCGTGATCCAGAGTTCAGAGGGTCCATTCTTCTATTTTTATAACCCGACCATGTTTTCATATATAGACTTTAGGGACGTTTTTGAAGGAAAAATCAGATATTTTTATAGAGAGAAAAGTGCCCTAGAGGTGAGAGGAGGAATTTCTAAATCCTTTGCTCAAGTCTTGGAGAATCCACAAGGAAGACTTGCAAAGTTGTCTTCTAAGAGGTAAGGTTCCATACCCTAGCCTTCAATTTCGGGTTTGGGCAGAAGATGGGTGATTAGGAGTATGATTCTTGGGTGTGAGAGTATTATATATACATACATATACCAATAAGGTTTGTAGGAAGATTATTGAGCTCAAATGGATAAAGATTGGGTTGTGGGATAAAGGAATCCACCATAGAAGAACCTTGAAATTATGCTGCATACCTAGTGTTTGATAAAATGCTCAAATAAGATGAAACCATAAATATCTTCCTAATTTGTGTTTAATTTTGGTATGTCTCGAAATAAATTGTGATTCCTAGGATTTTCGAAATATTGTAGTAATTTGAGGAAAGCTCAAAGCGAGGTATGATGTCTAAACTTCTCAGAATTGAATTCCATAATATTTCCATAAGTTTCAAGTATGGTTGGCTAGGTTCTTAATTCCCTTGTTCCGAGTTGTTCTTAATAATTTTGATTATCCCGAGTAAACAAAGTGTCGAAAGTTATGTATTCAAAACGTGTTTCGAAAGGTCCTATCACATTATGTTATCCTTCGAGAATGTGTTCAAGTAAGGTTTACGTGTAAAAGCGTTATAACTTCAAATCATTTTTCAAATGAAAGTCCATTATGTTTTACTTGGAAAGAATACTCGATGCGCCTAAAATTCCTATTGCGCATGTATATACTTAAGGCCTTGATTTCAAATGCTCTCACTGTTGATAATCTATATAGATGTTTGGAAGTGAAATAAGTGAGTTGGGGATATAAAGTGTGGCCAACGTCCCAAGAATGAAAATTATACTTGTGGCCAAGTGTGCCGATGAAATGAAATGATGGAGTAAAGATTATGAAATGAGCAGTGATTCAACCATTACAAATTGACTCCGAAAATAAAATTGCCTAAAAGCTTATGTACTCAAGTCGTATCCAAATGTAGTTGTTTTAACTAATGCCTATAATCTGAATCCCTGTTTCAATAGTAAATAATCATGCTCTTTTTTATAAATATTTCCAATGTGATTTGAGTCCTTACATACTCATGAATTGAAATTGTGTATTGCCATTTTAGGAAAAATTATGTCAATAATAAATGGTGTACCACTCGTTTATGATTTTAGCTTGTGCTTCAATTGCTAGCATTTTGCTCCATTCTTTGGAAAGGAATTTACTGTGTTCAAAGCTTTCATTACCAATGAACCTAAAGTTTTGTTTTTCGGAATATTTTCTATGTTGATGTTTATGATGATGATCCTTGAAAGTAAAGAAAGAAAGTGTAGAATATGAGATACGGCCATCGTGCCATGAATGAAGAATCATATATATGGCCAAGAGAGCCAATGAAATAATGATGTTGTAAGTGGTTGAAAGTACCAATGAAACTATATACTGTGTGAAAGGTTATGAGGTAAATGTATTTGTATTTATGTTTCCATTGTATGCAAATCAAAAATATTTTGGGAGTATCGTTAGTCACCGAGGAAGGGTAGTTTGAAACAACCTAACCCCAAAACTACATGTGCCAGTGTAGGATTGATTGAGGGGTAAAGCCCTGTATTGATATGATAAGATTATTCCTCTTATTTGGGATGAGATGATTGCTAGCGGAATATGATGTCGACCCACACGGTATTGTGGTGAGACGACCTAGCCGATCGGTCTAAGATCGTACGCCATGCCGCGCACATGGTGGTCATTGAGATTGTGATATTGTGATTACATCTCCACCCGCACACATTGGGGTGAAGTAGCAGGGCCGCTTTGGGTATACATTGTGATTGTAATTACACATCCACCCGCACACATTGGGGTGAGGCGGCATGACCGCTTTGTGTAGAGATTGTGATTATGATTACACCTCCACCCACACACATTGGGGTTAGGCGGCAGGGCCGCTTTGTGTAGAGATTGTGATTGTGATTATACCTCCACCCACACACATTGGGGTGAGACGGCAGGGCCGCTTTGTGTAGAGATTGTGATTGTGATTATACCTCCACCCACACACATTGGGGTGAGACGGCAGGGCCGCTTTGTGTAGAGATTGTGATTGTGATTATACCTCCACCCACACACATTGGGGTGAGACGGCAGGGCCGCTTTGTGTAGAGATTGTGATTGTGATTATACCTCCACCCACACACATTGGGGTGAGACGGCAGGGCCGCTTTGTGTAGAGATTGTGATTGTGATTATACCTCCACCCACACACATTGGGGTGAGACGGCAGGGCCGCTTTGTGTAGAGATTGTGATTGTGATTATACCTCCACCCACACACATTGGGGTGAGACGGCAGGGCCGCTTTGTGTAGAGATTGTTGTGATTGTGAATGGATGTCTCTGGTGAGATGACTTAGCCGATTGGGCTGAGATCGGACTCCGTGCTAAATTCATTGTGGTATATCAGTACTAAGATTTTCCAACCAAAAATAATATTATCTTCATAATTCGATTATTATCTTCACATTATTATCTTCGTACTTTGAAAATTGTTATGTTTTAAATGGGTATTTGGATATCATTGATCGTTGCTTACTGTTTTCATGGTTCTCCCTTTTTATATTCGCATTCTATTTTGAAAGAGGACATTTAGCTTTACATACTGGTACTATTCCATATGTACTAACTTCTCTTTTTTCGGGGGCGCTGCATCTTCAATGGATGCAGGTGGTTCATCGGCAGGGAGCTTTGGTCCTCGTTAGCAGTTACTCCCTATCCAGTAGGTTTTGGTGAGCCCTACTTTATTTTGGGCCTGATGTCATTTGATGTTGTGCGTTGTGTTTTGAGGTATAGCCGGGGCCTTATTGCCGATACTTCCATACTACTCTTTTGTTGTACTTATAGGCTCCGTAGACAGGTCGTGGGTGGTGTTTGATGTTGGTAATTGAACTAGAAGTGTTGGTATTTTGAAATCATATTTTTCATTACATCTATAAACTCGTAATATTTTGAAAATCATAACTGAATTTCTTTTGAGTAATGGGAAAAGAATGTGGAACACGTTATTTTCCTCATATATATCTCTTGATATTGATTTTATATTGTTCATGGGTAAGATTGGATAGAAGGTATCAAGTAGGCTTGCTCGAACGGATTATCTCGGTTGAGCGTCGGTCGCGCTCCCCGAGGCCGGGGCGTGATAGCCAATTAAACTATAGTAATCCCAAATGTGGTTACTAGCATGAAAGAATAAAGTTCACGTAGTCATACAATTGATTAAAACATAAAACATGGAAGGCACACAACCATACAAGACATAATGAAAGATTAAAGTTTCACCTAGACATGAATAAGCCATTGAACCTGCATATACGCTCGTCACCTCGCATATATATTGCTCCCCGCATATTTTAATTAAGCAAATAAGGTCATTTCCTAAGAGTTACTCCTTAAAACAAAGATTAGACAAGATACTTACCTTTTTCAACAAGCTTTAGTCTCCAAACATGCCTTTACCTCTAACAAGGACCTCCAAATGCTCTGAATCTGGTCAAATAATACTCAACAAATAGTAAAGCATCAATTTTTAATTAAATCTCAAAAGTTAACAAGAAGTCAACCCGGGCTCATATGGTCAAAACCTGAGTCTATGGGTAGATTTGTTGACGCATAACCCCACAAGTCCATATATGTGATTAAATTACAAATTCGATTCCAAATCAATATTCAAAACCTCAAATTACACTATCTTAAGTTGTGGATAAAAAAAACCCCAAATTTTACTTTAAAATCCCATGTTTTAGGTGTAAAACTTCATGAAAATCAGGATATATGATCAAATTCAAGTGAACATTACTTACCCTCAAGATTGTAGTGAGATTCCTCTATAAAATCTCCTCTTCACGCTTTCCAAAACTTAAAAATGGTAAAAACAATGAGCTAAGTCCCGAAATTGTAACTTAAAATACCCCTGCCAGCTTTACCTATCACGATCACAGTCTCAGCCCATGCGATTGCAATGCACTGGCAAATACCGCCTGAAAATCTTTCAATGCGATTGCGTCTAAATCTCACGCGATCCCGAAGCTCTGCCAGCCCAAACTATACGATCACGAGCCATTCTTATGCGATCGCGGAGCATAAGCTTCTGGCCCCTCATACTTCCTCTACTCGATTGCACACATGCCCACACGAACGCGTGACATATGTTGGCGACACATCGCAATCGCGGACCGTATTCACGCGATCGGGAAGAACAAAAACCCACCTACCACTATCCTTGTACATGATTGCGGCATATGCCACGCGATCCCGAAGAATACCCCTGACACCAGAAACCAACAATCTTAACTTAGCTCTAAATGGTCCGAAGTACCCCGAAACTCACCTGAGCCTCCCAGGACCTTGCCCAATCATCCTAAAAAGTTCATATAAGGCTCAAAAAATCACAAACAATATCAAAAACTAAGAATCATGCGTCAAACCAAAATCTTCAAACTTTTTTGAATTCAAAATTATAATTCTTTACTAAAAGCGCCGAATCTAATCCGAGCCACCCGAGGCCCGAACTAAATATACGTGCAAATCCAAAATTATTATATTAAGCTATTGGAGTCTTCAAATAAACAATCCAGAGTCGTTTACACAAAAGTCAAACCTTGGTCAACGCTTCCAACTTCAAGCCTCAAACTAGGATCTAAGTGTTCTAAATCACTTGTGAACCACACGAAAATCAAACACCATCTATCCTCGCAAGTCATATAACATCAAATAAATCTACGAAAAGTATAAAATAGGAGAATTAGATTCTAGAACTCAAAGCGACTGGTCGGATCGTTATTAAAAAAAATATTTGAAGCATGCCCTAATAATATTTCTGTATTTGTAAACATTGAAGTTAGCTAATGCGTGAAGGAGAAAGAGGTGAGAGGTAGAGGTAGACCAAAGAGGATGATAAACATACAAATAGCTAATTTGGCTAATATTGGTAGTATTTTATGAGCAATTAGCTAATATTGATTGTATTTTTATCAATTGGGTAATATTTATAGCATTTTTAGTCTGAAAGTATTCTCGATTTCTTTTTGTTTCGTACCTAACCTGAGCCCAAGATGACGCCCATTACTGGCCAACCATATAAGATTTCCTAATACTGGAGGTATTAGTGGGTCATTTGGTATGTGGATTAGGGGTAAGTTAAGGCGAGAACTGAATCTTATTGGGTGTTATTGGAAACTTGTGAAAACTTGAGTTTTTAATATTATTTTATGTTTTGATTATTATGAATCGTTGTATTACCAAATTTATTAATGATCTTTGTTCCTTGCTTGCTATTTTTTTTCATATTTATTATTGAATGTATTTACTTATATGTAGTATTAAAGTATATGCTATAGGGCTGCTTATCGGGCGGATTGGGCGATTAATTACCTTAACGGTTTGGCTTAACGGCTATCGGCTTTTAAATGTGTTAATCCGCTAGCCACCCGATAAGATATTAGGCGGATTGGTATCGATTTAGCTCTTATCGGGCGGTTATCTGGCGGTTTATCGGCCTAATTCAATCTATATTGCGTGCATTAATTATTTGTTGACCGCCTAGCATACAAATTCAAAATAGAAAATTACACATTGAGTCCAGACATACATGTCTGTTAACGCCTACATAAGAATGATGTAGTGTGTCATGTGGTATAGAGAGAAAAAAGCAGAACACATTGTAGTCTACATTACATCCCTAAGCAGACTATGATATGATGTAATTAAGGAAAAAGTAGTTCTAATAGATATGTCATTGTAACTCTTGCTAGCTATAACATGGATCATACAAGGATATTAAATTTCATTGAGATAACTATGTGATTGCCTGGGTTTAGATGCAAAGGAACAATTTCAGTAGTTTAGCTCATTAAATATAATGGTATCTAAGCTTTTATTAATTTATTCATAGCACAAACAAAGCAAAATTACAATAAACGGGCGGTCCTTTCCTTTGTTTCTTGTTCATTAACAATATATTAATAATTAACACAAAGGCTGTGATGGATCCATATTTATAATTTTAAAAAGCAAAAATATGAGCTTGCTCTTCATACTAGGGCATTAAGATAGAGTGTTGGAAGCCTGGAAGTCGACGAGATAGAGTACGGCGGGTGGCTGCTGGAGTGCTGGTTGAATTTCTACTGAAGCTGGTTGAATTATGGTCGAATAAAGAGAACCATAATTCTGCTGGTGGCTGTTGGTTGAAGTTTAGGTGTTAGGGTTCTGATTATTTAGGAACTAGGCGTTAGAACTTAGAGATAAAGTACTGGAAGAAGTGGAAGGTTTTTGATATATATATATATTCTTAACGGGTTAACGGATTATCCGTTAAGAAAATTGAATAATCCTTCCCCAAACCGATAAGCCGTTAATAAAAAAACTTCAATCCATTCCTCGTCCGTTAAACCGTTAACCCGATACCAATAAGCCATTAAACTTCGGTTTCGGTTCGGTTTTCAGTTTCGATTCAGTTTTGAACACCCCTAATATCTATACATTTAAGCAATCGAAATTCATTAACCTAAATTTAAAGCCCGCTCTTACTCTGAATCCAACCCAAAGTAAAGATACATACGAATGGAACTCGGAACCAAAGTAACATGAAAAATTCGAAAAAGAATGATATAATTGTGAAACACAAAAGAGCATAAATACATATAGCGCATGGTACATATGCACACTTACCATGCGCTATATGCCCTTCTTTTTCGTAATATTATGTTAAGTGTATTTTACTTGTGGGTGTTATGTGACGCATGTTTGCTCCGAATGTTTGAGGATTTTACTTCTTCACTACTATTTTTATAGGTAAGGAATGCCTTAGCCTAATAATAAGCCATCAATGACTCCTTAAAAGTTTAACTATATATATCATTAAAAAATATATACACAAAAAGTAGAATTTAATTTAATATATACAAAGTCTACTAGCCATCAACCGATCTCACATCCTATATGTGTGTATACGGTCGAAATTGATTTCGGCCTTCATACAATTGATCGAGATGGGATCATAATGAACCAAATGAAGGCTTCATAATATCGAGACGGGTTCCGAAGATGGCACGAACGAGCTTCGGATTTCAGGTACATGTCAAACACCGAGTTCGAAGTCATTATCAAGCTCGGGTCCGAATCGAACTATGATGAGATGTTATGGAATCGAGCATAAGGGGAAAAGGCCAACCGATATAGACCCCGAGTCATTAACAGACCTCGAGTCGGCATCAAGCTCAAATCCACATCGAGCTCTAAAACCAATACCGACCAACACCGAGTCTGATCAAGCTCGAGCTCACAGACAAGAGCTGTTGCAACCGCACTAAGGGAGAGAATCTCGGCGGGAATTAGGGAAAAGCTGATTTTTCATGGGTTCCCCACTATATATTTGTAATTATATCTAAAGTAGGATGCTCCACTATAAAGAGGACGGCTACATTTCTGTAAAAGGGAAAGTGTTTGCATATATTATAACTGAGATATCATACACTCCTATATTGAAGACTTATCCTTTTTTAGCTTCATAAATTAATTCATCTTACTTAATCTATAAATCATCTTCTTCCTAACTTTGCTTATTTTTCATTCTCTACAGTCATCACTCGATATTTCTATTCATTCTTACGATTTGTGTCAAGTTATACCACATACACTTAGAACTACGTATAAATTTTTCTCTATCCATTTTTCGAGTAAACAGTTTGGCGTCCACCGTGGGGCTAAGGATAACAGTGGTTATTTGGTACGAATCTGCTAAACACACCCTCTTACACTTGTTGTTGAAAGTATCTTTGATTTCGAATTAGCAACAACGAACTCTCAATTAATGGCCTTACCTTTCGACAACAAAGATGGCCTTCAAGGAGTAAACAACAACTTAACAACCAGGGCCGAAAGGCCGCTTGTCGATGCCGTTGGGGCCCGAGTCGAAGTACCATTAGACGTTACTTCGCATGTGACTATTGAGGAAAACCAACATTCTGAGCCTGAAAATAGCATTCATGGTGGTACTCGATCTGCACCTCGAGACACCCATAACATTGAGGAAAACGGAATCAGCTTGCGTATGATTTTCGAAATGTTGCAAGCTCAACAGGTAGCGATAGCTCAGTTGCAGATTCGAACACAGGTACCGAGCAGACCGGAGCCCAGTCCACCCCGAGAAATCACCCACAGAACGGAGCCAGCTATAGTAAGGTCAATGAGCAAAAATCGGGGACTAATCCCGAAATTGTTAAGATGTTCGAAAAACTGACAAAATGAATAGAATCAGGAGAAAAGTAGATCGAAGAAAACAACAAAAAGGTGGAAACGTACAATTCCAGAGTTGATGAGATCCCGGGGGCACCCCCGATATTGAAAGGCTTAGATTCCAAAAAAATTCATACAGAAATCTTTCCCCCCGAGTGCGTCCCCTAAACTAATCCCAACGAAGTTTCGCATGCCCAAAATCTCTAAGTATAATGGGACGACCGACCCCAACGAACATGTCACCTCTTACACATGTGCCATTAAAGGAAACGATCTAGAAGATGATGAGATCGACTCTGTATAATTGAAAAACTTCGATGAAACCCTGTCGAAGGGGGCAATGATATGGTATCATAATTTACCATCTAACTCTATTGATTCTTTTACTATGCTTGCAGATTGTTTCGTAAAAGCACATGTCGAGGCTATAAAAGTCAAGACCCAGAAGTCGGACCTATTCAAGGTAAGACAAAAGGATAACGAGATGCTAAGAAAATTTGTATCTCGTTTCCAAATGGAACGAATGGATTTACCAGCAGTCACAAACGATTGGGCCGTTCAAGTTTTCACTCAAGGTCTAAATGAACGGAGCTCGATGACTTCACGGCGGCTGAAACATAACATGATAGAATACCCAGCTATTACTTGGGCCGATGTGCACAATCGGTATCAATCTAAAATAAGGGTCGAAGACGACCAGTTGGGTTCCGGTTCCGGTTTTAAAAATGATATCGATCGAGAACCAAGGTCAAGCAAGGATCGATACCGGCCATACAATGAAGATCGTCGGGGTAGCAACTTTTACGTAACCTTGTAAGAGGCGAAAAGAGAAATGATCGAAGCTAAGGATCACGGGGACTGATGAACAGAAATGGGTTCGATAGGCATAGCTGACCTAAGGAAGCACCACAACTATCAGAGTATAACTTCAGCATCGATGCATCCGCCATTGTGTCGGCTATCGGACATATCAAGGACACTAAATGGCCTCGACCCATGCAATCTGTTCCTGCCCAGAGGAACCCCAATCAAATGTGTAAATATCATGGCACCCATGGGCACAGAATGGAAGATTGCAGGCAACTAAGAGAGGAGGTAGCCCGGTTATTCAATAAAGTGCACCTTCGAGAATTTTTAAGAGACAGAACCAAAAACCATTTCAAAAATAGGGATTTTGGTAAACAAAAACGACAGGAAGAACCACAGCACGTCATCCACATGATCATCGGTGGCATCGATACCCCTCAGGGGGAGGTACTTAAACACACTAAGACATCGGTTATGAGAGAAAAGCGATCTCGAACTTGGGATTACGCATCCATAGGAACCTTGTCCTTTAATGATGAAGATGCAGAAGAAGTCATGCAACCTCACAACGATGCACTAGTAATATCCGTACTTATGAATAAAACTAAATTTGAGCATGTGTTAATTGATCCAGGTAGCTCTGCCAACATTATTAGATCGAAGGTTATAGAACAGCTCGGTCTACAGGACCATGTCGTACCCGCAACCCTGGTTCTAAATGGATTCAATATGGCATGTGAAACTACCAATGGTGAGATAATTCTACCAATAAACGTGGCCGAGACTATCCAAGAAATGAAGTTCCACGTAATAAAAGGCGATATGAGATACAATGCCCTTTTTGGAAGGCCATGGATCCACAATATGAGAGTTGTACATTCGACCTTCCACCAGGTTCTTAAATTATCAACATAGGAGGGAATCAAAACAATGTACGGGTAACAACCAGTCGCAAGGGAAATGTTTGCCGTCCAAGAAGCAATTCTGATATCTTGACCTTCGTCAAGAAAGGGGTCGGACTCAAAAGGGGAATGAGATGCCAAATAGAAATCACAGACGTCAGCTTCAACCCAACCAGAAATTCAGAAGATTGATGAAGATGATGATCAAAGGATCCCTCGATCCTTCATGGTTCCCGATGATTCCGACGCTACCCAATCAATGATTGAAGAGTTGGAGCAAGTCATACTAATCGATCATTTGCCCAAATGAAAGGTATACCTGGGAACAGGATTAACCCCCAAACTCAGGAAAAGGCTTATTCAATTTATTGTCGATAACATAGATTATTTTGCTTGGTCCCATTTAGATATAACAGGGATCCCACCGGATATAACGATGTATCGGCTAAACCTGGACCCTAGGTTCAAACCGGTAAAGCAAAAGCGAAGACCTAGTCCGAGGTAAAACATGCATTCATAAAGGACGAGGTAACTAAACTTCTCAAAATAGGGTGCATTCGAAAGGTGAAATATCCCGAATGGTTAGCCAATGTAGTTGTAGTCCCTAAAAAAGGGAACAAACGTAGAATGTGTGTAGATTACAAGGATTTAAACAAGGCATGCCCCAAAGATTCTTTTCCACTGCTTAACATCGATCGCATGATCGATGCCACGACCGGCCACGAGGTCCTTACTTTTCTCGATGCCTATTCCGGGTGTAATCAAATCTAAATGAACCCGGAAGACCAGGAAAAGACTTCATTTGTCACCAAGTATGGAACATATTGTTATAATGTGATGCCCTTCGGGCTAAACAATGCAGGAGCTACTTAGCAACGCCTAGTAAATAAAATGTTCGAGGAACAAATAGGTAAATCAATGGAAGTTTATATTGATGACATGCTAGTTAAGTCCCTGCGTGCAGAGGACTATTTGTCTTATTTGCAGGAAACATTCGAGATTTTAAGTAAAATACAACATGAAGCTCAACCATGAGAAATGTTCTTTCGGGGTCAGTTCGGGCAAGTTCCTTGGCTTCATGGTATCAAATCGGGGGATCGAGATCAACCCCGATAAAATCAAGGCCATCGAAGACATCACCATCGTGGACGGTGTAAAAGTCATGTAGAGGATAACGGGACGGATTGCTACCTTAGGCCGATTCATTTCAAGGTCGTCAGATCGAAGTCACAAAATTTTCTCTCTACTCAAAAAGAAGAATGATTTCGCTTGGACCCCGGAATGCCAACGGGCATTAGAGGGATTGAAGCGATATCTATCAAGCCCACCACTACTTCATACTCAAAAAATAGATGAAAAACTTTGCTTATACTTGGCAGTATCAGAAATCGCGGTAAGTCGTGTCCTAGTTCGAGAAGAATAAGGCACGCAATTTCCCATTTATTATGTAAGTCGAACCTTAGGAGAAGCAGAAACTAGATATCCACACTTAGAGAAATTGGAACTTGCACTGTTGAGCGCCTCTAGAAAGTTAAGACCATACTTTCAATGTCACCCCATGCGTATTAACCACTTACCCACTTCATAATATTTTGCACAAGCCCGAACTATCAGGCCGATTGGCCAAATGGGCCATCAAACTAAGTGGGTATGATATCAAATATCAACCCCGTACGGCCATCAAGTCTCAAATATTAGCGGACTTCGTGGACGATTTCATGCCAACCCTCGTACCCAAAGTCGAAAATGAACTCTTGTTGAAATAGGGTACATCATCAAGGGTATGGATCCTTTTCACGGACGGGGCTTCGAACGTGAAGGGGTCCGGGCTAGGCATCGTTTTAAAGCCGCCTACGGGTAGCACTATTTGGCAATCTATCAAAACTACTAGGTTGACTAATAACGAGGCCGAGTATGAGGCCATGATTGCAGGTCTCGAGCTAGCTAAAAGCTTGGGAGCAGAAGTCATTGAAGCCAAAGGTGACTCTTTACTGGTGGTAAATCAAGTAAACAAAACCTTCGAAGTTCGAGAGGATAGAATGCAAAGGTATTTGGACAAACTGCAGGTCACTTTGCACCATTTCAAAGAGTGGACTTTACAGCATGTTCCACGAGAACAAAACGGTGAGGCCGATGCACTTGCAAATTTGGGATCATTGGTTGAGAAAGGCGAGATAAGCTCGGGGACTGTCGTTCAACTCTCGAGATACGTGATCGAAGAAGGTCATGCCGAGATAAATTCTACAAGCTTAACCTGAGATTGGAGGAATAAGTATATTGAATACTTAGTAAATGGAAAGCTCCCATCGGACCCTAAAGATCCGAGGGCCCTACGAACCAAAGTTGCTCAATTCACATTGACTGCAGATGGAACATTATACCGAAGGATATTCGATGGACCATTGGCAGTATGCTTAGGTCCAAGAGACACCGATTACGTCCTACGTGAGATTCATGAGTGTACTTGTGGAAATCACTCCGGTGCCAATTCATTAGTACAAAAAATAATCAGGGCAGGGTATTATTGGATCTATATGGACAAAGATGCAAAGGAGTTTGTTCAAAAATATGACAAATGTCAAAGGTTTGCACCAATGATCCATCAGTCCGGAGAGCAACTTCACTCAGTCCTTTCCCCATGGCCATTCATGAAATGGGGAATGGATATCGTCGGACCTCTGCTATCGGCCCCAGGTAAAGCTAAGTTCATTTTATTTATGACTGACTATTTCTCTAAATGGGTTGAAGCACAGGCGTTCGAGAAAGTAAGAGAGAAAGAGGTTATAGACTTCATCTGGGATCATATCGTATGTTGATTTGGAATACCCGCCGAAATAGTGTATGGCAATAGGAAATAATTTATCTGCACTAAAGTGACAAAATTTCTCGATAACCATAAAATAAAAAGGATATTGTCAACACCGTATCACCCTAGTGGAAACGGACAGGCCGAATCGATAAACAAGACTATCATTCATAACCTGAAGAAAAGGTTGAACGAAGCTAAATGGAAATGGAGAGAAATTCTGCCCAAAGTCCTTTAGGCATATAGAACAACATTGAAGTCCAGTACGGGGGCAACTCCGTTTTCCTTAGTGTATGGTTCCGAAGCATTAATTCCAATCGAAGTCAGAGAACCCAACGCAAGGTTTCGACATACATCAGAGGAATCAAACCACGAGGCTATGGGTACTAGCCTCGAATTATTAGATGAAAAACGAGAAGCGGCACTTGTTCGAATAGCTGCGCTAAAGCAACGAATCGAAATGTACTACAATAGAAGAACCAACCTCCGCCACTTCAGGATTGGGAACTTAGTTCTAAGGAAAGTCACTGCCAACACTCGAGATCCTAATGAAGGGAAGCTCGGCCCAAATTGGGAAGGACCCTATCAAGTCCTCGCTATAGTCGGAAGAGGGTCTTATAAACTCGGAACGATGAATAGCAAACCATTACCAAACAACTGGAACATATCACTTCTCAAACGATATTATTGTTAAGGTATGATTTTCTCCCTTCTTCCGTCTATATATATTCGACACTAACTCATTGTAGGAGTTCAACCAAAAGCATCGAGACCTCAGGTTTTAAAGTACGCATTGCACTCTTTTTCCCTTAGAGCGGTTTTTATCCCAACCGGGTTTTTCCGGCAAGGTTTTTAACGAGACAACAACTATGTTCTACCTGAGGACAATTCAATAGTATCGAAGTCTTCTTTACAATCAACCTCAAATACTGGGGGGCTTTACCATTGAATAAATCGAGTTCGATACAAGAAAGTTATTTCGTACCAAAGTCATGTCAAACAGGGTCTCGATAGGGAAAGGTGTAAGGGCCAAATGGTCAAAACAAACCATGCCCGCATAGTTTTGCTCGAGCCCTGGCACAAAATACGAACACATGTATAATGACATCTTTATCGATAACTCATATTTTGAAATTTTCGTTCTGCTTCATAATTCAAATAGGCTTAAGGGTCGACCACTACCGAAGGAGTTTTGAAACACTTACACAATAAAGCCTACGGGCTACAATGCTTCGAGTTCGAGCAATCACTCACTCGATTATTAAGCCTAAGGGCTATCTTACTTCGAGTTCGAGCAATCACTCACTCGGCCATTAAGCCTACAGGCTACATTACTTCGAGTTTGAATCACTCACTCGACTAATAAGCCTACGGGCTATATGATCTCGAGTTTGAGCAAACACTCACTCGACCATAGATCCTAAGGGCTATCTTACTTCGAGTTCGAGCAATCACTCACTCGACCATTAAGCCTACGGGCTACATTACTTCGAGTTCGAATCACTCACTCGACTAATAAGCCTACGGGCTACATCATCTCGAGTTTGAGCAAACACTCACTCAACCATAAAGCCTACATGCTACAATACTTTGAGTTTGAGTTCGAGCAATCACTCACTCGACTATTAAGCCTAAGGGCTATCTTACTTCGAGTTCGAGTAATCACTCACTCGACTATTAAGCCTAAGGGCAATCTTACTTCGAGTTCAAGCAATCACTCACTCAACCATTAAGACTACGGGATACATTACTTTGCATTTGAATCACTCACTCGACCATTAATCCTACGGGCTGCATCACTTTGAGTTCGAATTACTCACTCAACCATTAAGCCTACAGGCTACATCACTTCGATTTTGAATTAGTCACTCGACTATTAAGCCTAAGGGCTATCTTACTTCGAGTTCGAGTAATCACTCACTCGACTATTAAGCCTAAGGGCAATCTTACTTCGAGTTCAAGCAATCACTCACTCAACCATTAAGACTACGGGATACATTACTTTGCATTTGAATCACTCACTCGACCATTAATCCTACGGGCTGCATCACTTTGAGTTCGAATTACTCACTCAACCATTAAGCCTACAGGCTACATCACTTCGATTTTGAATTAGTCACTCGACTATTAAGCCTAAGGGCTATCTTACTTCGAGTTCGAGCAATCACTCACTCGACTATTAAGCCTAAGGGCTATCTTACTTCGAGTTCGAGCAATCACTCACTCGACTATTAAGCCTAAGGGCTATCTTACTTCGAGTTCGAGCAATCACTCACTCGACTATTAAGCCTAAGGGCTATCTTACTTCGAGTTCGAGCAATCACTCACTCGACTATTAAGCCTAAGGGCTATCTTACTTCGAGTTCGAGCAATCACTCACTCGACTATTAAGCCTAAGGGCTATCTTACTTCGAGTTCGAGCAATCACTCACTCGACTATTAAGCCTAAGGGCTATCTTACTTCGAGTTCGAGCAATCACTCACTCGACTATTAAGCCTAAGGGCAATCTTACTTCGAGTTCAAGCAATCACTCACTCAACCATTAAGACTACGGGATACATTACTTTGCATTTGAATCACTCACTCGACCATTAATCCTACGGGCTGCATCACTTTGAGTTCGAATTACTCACTCAACCATTAAGCCTACAGGCTACATCACTTCGATTTTGAATTAGTCACTCGACTATTAAGCCTATGGGATACTTTTATTCTGAGTTCGAGTAAGCACTCACTCGACCATTAAGCCTACGAGCTACATTACTTCGAGTTTGAATCGCTCACTCGACTACTAAGTCTACGGGCTACATTACTTCGAGTTTGAATTAATCACTCGACTACTGAGCCTACGGGCTACTTTTATTCCGAGTTCGAGCAAGCACTCACTAGACCATTAAGCCTATGGGCTATATTACTTCGGGTCCGAGCAATCACCCACCCAACTACTAAGCCTACAAGCTACCTCATTTCAAGTTTGAGCAAGCACTCACTCGGTTATTAAGGCTACAAGGCCCAAATTTGATCAAATTGCCTAAAGCCTTATGAAAACGTTCATAAGGCATGAATGAAACAAAATCTTCACAAGGTAGAAAATAAAACAGAGGCAAGTCGGGAAAAGAAAAGATATTGATATATGTATATACAAGATTGTTTACAAGATTATTTACAATGTCCGAGATGGAAACTAAGGGCTAAGTTTCTTGATTATCTCCGAGGGCGGTCTCTTCTCCATCGGGCTCCTCCCCACTCTCGGACCCGCTCTTGCTCCCATCATCATCATCATCATCGTCATGATCGAAATCCAAGGCTTCAGCATCGACTTCGAGCTCTTTAGCCCTTTTTATCTCTTCAGTGAGATCGAAACCTCGAGCATGGATCTCCTCGAGCTGCCTCTCTTGCTTGTACCTGAGCAGCTTCAACATCGGCCTGATAGACGGCCACGAATGCATCCGCATCGGCCTTTTCCTTTTCGGCGTCAGATTCAGCCTTGGAAAGTTAAGAGGCCAACCGAGCCTCGAGTTCCTCTATTCTTCTTTCTTGAACCGAGATTTTTTCCTTCATACTTTGAAGTTAGTTTTCGGTCGATGATAATTGGGCTCAAGCAGCCTCTTTCTCTGCAGCAAGGCAGTCCATACCTTCTTTCCATTTCAAGGACTCCTCTTTTATCACATCGATCTCCTCACGAAGTTTACCGATCATCTCAAGTTTCTACTGCAGATGTGAGACCGAAAAATTAGCCATCGTTCCGGTATCGAGCCCATAGGATTTTAATAGTATCATTACCTACTCGGACAGATCGGTCTGATCTTGGTGAGCCTTGGCCAACTCAGCTCGAAGGCCTTTGATTTCCTCTCCCCTTTGCCCTAAGAGGAGTTTAAGGGCGTTCTTCTCCTCCATGACCCGTTGAAGGTCAACCTCGTATAGACGCAGCTCGGTTCGAGACCAAGAACATGCTTCTCGATGAACTGTTGCGTCCTGCAAAGAAAGAAGAAACAAAGTTAGAAAATAAAAACAAACATAAAAGTAATATCTACGAAGAGAGTTAAAGCTTACCCAATTCAGAGCTTGTTGCACTTCGCAGAAAAGGCCCGACACATCACTAGGGCCAGCAGCGTCCTCGACCCCAGTAAACAAATCGCAGAAGGGATCCTCCCCTTCATGAGATCGGTTCATCTCAAGGGCCCCCAAGGCTTGGGCTTCCCGAATCGCCCCTTCAAAAAAAGCAAGGAAAGTGGGCGAGTCTTCGATTACTACTGCCCCAAGTGAGTCACTTGAGGCGTTCTCTTCGGTTCGAAGAGAGTCAGGGACGGGCCCTTCAGACATATCCACCATCCGTTGACTTCGATGGGAGATATCCTTGATCCCCAACGGCTCGGGGACTTTGCCCGAATATTTCTCTGATATACCCTCAGTTCGAGGCAGAGCCTTGTAAACCACCATCGATCCAGCTGCCTGTGGGGCATCGATGGTTTTCTTCATTTGGGCCACCAATACAGACCCATCGTCTTTTTCTTGTTCCTCATCTTCATGCCTCAGACGCCGAATTGATTCTAGGAACCGGGGCTGAAGTTTCCTCCTCGCCGGGCAGGGGTCTCAAAACCGCACCCTTGCCCAAACCTACACACAAGAAAATTGATTTGAGTACGGAAAACAGTTCGAACTATCGATGATGCAAGAAAGGATATTATCATGATTGTTGGCCTCCCATCGGCCCTTTGACAAATTGCGCCATGAGCGCTCGACATACGTAAAAGTCGAAGCCACAGCCCGTACTCAGTCCTTGAGGTCGGGAACTGCACCAGGCATCCAAGGAACCGCTGCACCACAAAGGGGGATATTAGTAAGAAAGGAAACGAAGGGGCAAAACAATAGGAGATAACAGCCAAGTTACACTGACGCTTCATGTTCCATTCTTCGGGAAATGGCATCTTCTCGTCCAGTATTAGGTCTGACGTCTTCAGTCGAACGAACCTTCCCATCCAGCCTCGATCCTCGTCCTCATCTATGCTCGAGAAAAGAATCTTGGTAGCCCGGTGTTGTAGTTTTATTAACCCGCCTCGAAAGAGGCGGGGGCAGTAAAATCTAATGAGGTGGTCGAGGGTGAAAGACAACCCCTCGATTTTGCTCACAAAGAAACGGATCAGAATAACAATCCGCCAAAAAGAAGGATGGGTTTGGCCTAAGGTTATTTGAGATTTACGAAAAAAATCTATGATAACATGGTCGAGGGGCCTAACATGAAAAGGTAAGTGTATTCACTTAAAAACCCTTCCACATGGGTAGTAATATCCTCTTTGGGAGAAGGGATCACCACTTCTTTGTTCCCCCAGTTACAATATTTTTTTATCTGTTCAAGATATCCCTCGGTTATCGAACACAAATACCTCGATACCGGCTCACATCGGCCCGGAACCGAAGAGCCTTTGTCGACCTTAAAATCGAAGGTAAGAACACATGCCACGGGAACGCACTCCTCAGGCCGTGGATCCATCGGTGTTTTGTCGGCGGCAGATTGGGAAGAAGAAGGTTTTTCTTTCTAGGGGACGGTTTTTGATGTTTTCACCAGTTTTGGATTTAAAGAAGGAGATAACAAAGATTTCGTGTTTTGGAAGAAGGATTTTGCAGAGAAGAATCACAGATTTGCGAATGAACTCAGAAGATACCAAAAAGAACTTGGAAAATTTGGAAGATTGAAGAGGTAAAAGTGATAAATTGTAGAAGGAATGGCTATTTATAGATTGAAGCAATGGCGATTCAATATCAGCGGTGGCCGACCACCATCTGACACACATTAAATGCCTTGGTAAACTAAACTGACAGGACAACTATCACGTACGTCATGGTCGGGTTTGGTGCAAACATCAGTGCATATCCAGTTGAGCTATTGAGAAATCATATCGTTTCTCGCCACATCCTTCTCGAGAAATGAGAGGACTATTTGTATACGATCAAAATTGATTTTCGCCTTCGTACGATTGATCGAGATGGGATCATAATGGACCAAAGGAAGACTTCATAATATCGAGACGGGTTCCGAAGATGGCATGAACAAGTTTCAGATTTCAGGTACAGGTCAAACACCGAGTTCGAAGTCATTATCGAGCTCGGGTCCGAATCGAACTATGATGAGATGTTATGGAATCGAGCTTAAGGGGCGAAGGCCAACCGATACCGAGCCCGAGTCATTACCAGACCCCGAGTCGGCATCAAGCTCAAATCCGCATCGAGCTCTAAAACCAATACCGACCGACACCGAGTCCGATCAAGCTCGAGCTCACAGACAAGAGCCGTTTCAACCGCACTAAGGGAGAGAATCTCGGCAAGAATTAGGGAAAAGCTGATTTATCATGGGTTCCTCACTATGTATTTTTGATTATATCTAAAGTAGGATCCTCCGCTATAAAGAAGATGGCTACATTTTTATAAAAGGGCAAGTTTTTGCGTACATTGTAACTGAGATATCATACACTCCTATATTGAAGAGTTATCCTTTTTTAGCTTCATAAATTGATTCGTCTTACTTAATCTATAAATCATCTTCTTCCCAACTTTGCTTATTTTTCATTCTCTACAGTCAACACTCGATATTTCTATTCATTCTTACGATTTTATCATGTTATACCACATACCCTTAGAACTACGTACAAATATAACTCTATCCGTTTTTCGGGTAAACAATGTGTTAGCCTATTTGATGGTCTAAGGTGCATACCATTCTGACCACCCACAGTATTAGAGTCATCTGCATACCGCTTCCTCTTAATAAGAAGTTTTTTCTCTTTTATAGGCATTGAGTGGAGTAGACTTCTTCCTCTGGCCACTCACACTACCCTTAGTATAGCATCTGGGTCATCGAGATCATTGGGAAAGTCGAGATCGGGTGGATTATTGGGAGCATCGGAATCATCAGGATCAACGGGATGCTTGACCAGATCGCTAGCCGGTTCTACAAAAGAGATTGCATCATGTGCTGAAGGAAATTACAAAATTATATTTAAAAATAAGTATCTTTTACTAATATTGAACTGATACCGAACAAACTAAATAGTATCATAGTCCAACCTGCATCTCAATGGGCCTCTAAACGGGCTCCTCGATAGGATGCTCGGGGGATTTCCTAAATGAATCACACTCGCGAACGACGGTAACGGATATCCCAATCTACTTCGCATGTACCGTAGGAAGCTAAAAAATCATATAAATATATTAGTAATTACTGTCAAAAATTTGAAGTATACTCGACAAATTAATTACTATCAAAGTATACATGTGTATCGAGGGAATGTCAGGGTGATCTCCTAGCAGGATTGCACCAGACGAAGTTGATGTCGCCGACAAAATGATAGCGGGACGAATCTTAAGAGATGACAAAATATTAAAATACTAATATTCTTATATTAAATACGTATTTTAGCACTGCTCTGCATAATCTGTAGGATGAAGTGGATCTTCCTCGATCGAAACTACCGAGGGAGATGAAATGGCGGCTAGATGAGATGTTTCCTTCAACAGGTGAGAATAATGTATTATTATGATATTAGCAACAACAGCACCATAAAATATTTGATTAAAAGGTGAGATGAGTCGTAGTTTAACCGTCTACCACCATGCAGATCTTGCACTGGACGGAACATGATGCTGTTAGAAGCTACAGATTAGATGCAGGAAACTATTCGCCAAATCAGTTACTTGCTAAGCAGAGGGCGGCTGAGGGTGATCCCGAGTCGAAAATACTGTGGGAATCATTTATGTAGAAGGATATGTGGTCTAAGCTCCTGGAGCATGTGGACCCTCTCCTGCTTCCTGGGTTTCACACTAATCATATGGCACGCATGACTGATCATGCATGTGATGATCCGCATATACTGCTCTTCCTCCAGCACCATCGTGTCTATCAGGCGGGCGGCACCTGTGGGCCATGATGCTAATCCTCTGGCGAAATATATAGCGTATGGTCAGCAAAAGCATGGGCTTTTTTACATAGTAGTATTCACACTCTTGGCAATCACCAACACTGGTTAGACAGTATTGCAAACCTCCCTCTTACATTATCAAATGCAATCTACACATGAAAAGAATTATTTTTCTTTTGTCTTTGACATCTTTGGATCACTAGAAATAACAACATCTACAATAACCTCACAAACTCTACTTCTTTTGATCTGGTACATATATTAGCTACAGAGTATGTTGCTCTAACAAGAGATGACAACAACACCAAATCACCTCTAGCTCTCCACGTCAAATGGCATACTCCTAAACAAAATCACTTGGTGAGCATGTAATTCGGTATAATTGAGGGGTTGTAATTACACTCTCCAATTCTGAAGGAGGAGTTGAGAATTGCTAGTAAATACATGGTGTAATTATAGGGTTGTTAATTTACTTTTCATTTCTATTCTTTTTTCTTTTTAATTTATTTTTTATTTTAACTTTCTAAATTATTTTTGTTCAAATAGTATTATTTTTTACGTTATTTATATTTTATTTCCTTATTTCTCATTTCAAACCTTTACTTCACGTATTTCTACATAATTTCTCATATTTTATTTTATTTTAATTATTTTATTTATTTATTATTACACTTAGCTATGTTATTATTTTATTTTTTCTATAAAAACAAAATATACCTTGTAATCTTACAACGAATAAGTCATACACAAACTTAAATTACAATGAGTGGTGTCATTAAAGTTGAACTTTGTTATTAGATGAGGTTATATGCAAACTTAACTATGTTTAAATGATAGATTAATTTTTAATATTTACATAGTATTCTCATTTTCCAGCCTCTATTTTTGTGATTCTATGTAGTTGCTCACATTTGTTTTTTTATTTTTTTCATTTAACATAATTGTGCTATTATTCTAGTTTTGAAACTACACCTCCTAATATTAGAAATAATGAGTCATTAATGTATTTGGCATATAATGAGTGATGTCATTAAAGTAGAATCCCATTGTTGAATGATGCTATAGTATTTTCCTTTTCTTATGTTATATTTCCGGTTCCATTTTATTTGGTTTAATAGTATTGACTTATTAATTCAAATTGTATGCCATCCATTTTCAGTTAGAATTGATAGATTATTATTTTGTAAATTAGTTGAGTATTGTTATGGCATTATATTTATAAATATTAATCTTTTTATCAAGCATGCAGTCCATGATATTCTTATAAAAATATGTACTTTTAGTTTTTATAATTAATTAATGTAGTATCAATTATTTTTACAATATTAGTTACAAATATATGGTGCTAATATATATTCAAGAAATAATATGTATCTTAAAAGTCAAATTTAATATCATTTATAAAGGCATTTATTTGTTAAATCTTAACTTTTATTTTTTGATAATTAACTTTATATTTAAAATATAATCTAACTGTGTAATTATACTTGTGCAACCAAACAATACACTTGTAATTATACTTTAATTATATTATGACAAACAAATAGGCCGTCGTAATTATAATATTGTGTAATTACTACCCTAGTAATTACACCAATTCCAATTACCTTGTGGCTTTCCAAATAGACCCTTAATGAGTCTCCATTTAGAAGACACCAAAATTCCAAAAAGAAAACGAAGTACATATCAAAATGTCTTTTAGTTTGTCTTCCATATTGTTATTATATTTAATTTTATACACAATATAAAGAAAATTTAAACTATCAAATTAGTGAAAAGCTAGTAACGACTTATAAATATTTGTTTACAACAAGTGTGCGGGTTTGTAACACTGAGTAAATAATAAGTCATCTTCCCAAAAAACCCTTTCCAATTGTACCTTCCTTTTTGTTTTCTCCTCATTTTTGATCCTAAGATCAATTTTCTTTCTTCCCGTTCATACCTTGCTTGCCTACTGCTTGATCACATCTATACATGTCACGATCCCAATTTCCCTCTGTAGGATGTCGTGACGACACCTACTCTCTAAGACTAGGTAAGCCTAACACTTACTGAATTAATAGAAGAAATCAACCATCAAACGAAGAATATGAGATAAAAATCTTATACACAATTTCAATTCCCAAAAACGGTAGTACAAGTCATAAGCTCTACTGAGTTTGATATAAAAAAATACCTTTAACTAAAACTCTTTCGAAATAGAGATAAAACAGTAGAAGTACAATAACAGAAGATGACTCTGAGGGGTATGAATGCAGCAACATGTTTACCTAGAGTCTCCACAACAAGATCTGTATAGCTAGCTAGCGATCAAGTGACTCCGAATTACCTGGATCTGCACAAAAATATGTAGACGTGTATTATGAGTACACCACAACGTTACCCAATAAGTATCAAGACTAACCTCAGTGGAGTAGTGATGAGGAATAGTCAAGATACCTACTGGACTAGATAACCTAAACCAGTATAGGTATAGAACTAACAGAGTACGATATCTCTACAGAACTACGCATAATGACAAGAATAATACGGTGCTTGCAGTAGGAAATAAAAGCAACAATTAGCAGCGAGATACCATAAGTAATAACACAGTAGAGTAAGCTGGACACAGTTTAAATCCGTTGAAAAAACAATAAAGGAAAGACAAGTAGCAACTTGATAAGAATAACCGCTTTCGCACCAAGTTTATTCGATAATCCCCACGAGGTACCAAACCTCAAAACTCACACAATTCACGGGTCCCACTTCCTGAACTCTAATCACTTGGCATCTTGTGCTCTCATTACCACTGATAATTGCATGGATGACTCACATACCAATAGAACAATTCTCACATATAAGACAAGTAGACGGAGTACGTACAAATGATCGGTAGCATAAATGTTCATCTTCTTAAACTGATAGGGTGATAAAGCACGTGTATGCTTGTGCAAGTGTCCTATCATAGTTAGGGCCAACGAATAAAAGCAGAGAAAATGAACGGCACATAAGAAACGATCCCCACAATGTGCACCAGGTAAAACTCACATAGGTTAGGCATGCCACTACTCAAATATCAACAACAACAACAATGCCTCCAGGCCATCACAAGTCATAACAAATCAGTCCCCGACATAGCCCACCTTGTCTCGCCACGTGCTCAATAATAAAGTAAATGCATGCCTTGTCTCGCCGCACGTGCACAATAATATTCTCACCTTGTCTATCCACATGTGCAAACCCACATATATAGCCTGCCTTGTCATGCCGCATGTGTAAATATCAATAGTAACAATAGCCCGATAGAAACCTCATGCAAATACCCGAACAAAACCTCCCAACAATATCATGTGCCAAAAACACAACATCACAATAGAATGACGTTCACAACATGTGCCCATATTCCACAACATTTCATCCAAACAGTGTCAATACCACAACCGCGTATAGCCCTCGGCTCAACAAACTGAGTACAACAGCAGCAACAACAACAACAACAACAACAACAACAACAACAACAACAACAACACTAATAGCAATAACACGAGAATATGATAAGCAAATCAACTCAAGAGCTTTGGACCACAAAAAAGAGGTAGAATGAGCTCACAAAGAATAAACACAACAGAGAATACTAGTCTCAATAAAAATGGCTCAACAAGGGTGAAATAATATATAACAAATGATTCCAAATAAGGTGAGGCAACTACAATAAAAGATAACTAAACTTCGTTTAGGGTTGAGCAATTACGAAGAGATACAACAAATTCAATTGAGGATAAGCAATTAGGAATATATAGCATGGCAATCAAAGAGGCAACAACTTCAGTTAAGGCACACAAGAGTCAAATAGTCAATCTGGGGGAACATGAAGCAATTAATTTCAATTAAGACACGTAGAGGTTCAACTGGTAAATGGGGAAACTCAACATATCAAAACAACTTCATATCTAATGAACATAAGAACCTAAGAGCCCTAAAAGGTCAACTTTCCACAAATAAGCCCGAGCATGTACTCGTCACCTCGCGTACACGCACTTCACATGACACAATTAGCACCAAAGACTCAAATCCTAAGGGCTAGTTCCCCCACACAAAGTTAGGCAAGATACTTACCTCAAAGAAGCAAGACCGATACTCTAAAATGGCCCTCTCAAGTGAAACAACCTCTGGACGACTGAAATCTAGCCAAAATAACTTTATTCCACAAATAAAACTCATAGAAAACAATTTCGGATAATAAAGTTTCGATCTTTAATTAAAACTAAAAAGTCAACCCCCGGGCCCGCACCTCGGAACCCGTTAAAATTTACAAAATCCGAATACCCATTCCGATACGAGTTCAACCATACCAAAATTATCAATTTCTGACATTAATTCGTCCTTCAAATCATTATTTTACATTTTGAAAGGTTTCTACAAATTTTTCCCAAATTTCTAACTTAATTCATTAATTAAATGATGAAAATGGCAATGGGATCATGAAATATAACACGATTCGGGTAGAGAACACTTACCCCAATGAGTTTCTTGAAAAACTCAAGAAATATCTCCCAAAACCGAGGTGTAGAACTCAAAATATGTAAAAGAAATATCAAACCCTCGACATATATGCAATTCTGCCCAGGCTTTTCGCATTTGCAAACAGGAATGTTGCATCTGCGGCCTTGCATTTGTGAGAAATGGTCCGCATTTATGAACCAAACTAGCCAGCCCTGTGGCCGCACCTACGAAGGCCCCCCCCCCCAGGCCTCAATATCGCATAAGCGACATAACCTTCACAGAAGCGGCTCCGCATCTGCGATCAAACCTCCGTAGATGCGGATACACCAGAAACATACCTGATCACAAACATAAAATCATTCGAAATTCGTCTGAAATATACCCGGGGCCCCCGAGACCCCATCCAAGCATACCAACAAGTTCCATAACCTAATACGGACCCGATCGAGGTATCAAATCACATCAAACAACATCGGAACTACGAATTGCACCATGAATCGAACTTATGAAATTTCGAACATTCCAACTTCTAAAACCCATGTCAAAACATATCAAATCAACCCGGAATGACGTCAAATTTTGCATGCAAGTCCCAAATGACATAACATAGCTAAACCAGCTCACTGAATCAAAATCCGACCCCTATATCACCACAATAAACTCTCGGCCAAACCTCTCAACCTTCCAAAAACTTCAACTTTCCAATTTTTGCCGAAATGTTCCAAATTACCCTACGAACCTCCAAATTCAAATCCGGATGCACGCCTAAGTCTAAAACTACCATACAAAAGTATTGGAACCCTAAAAATTTCCATTTCGAAGTCGTCTACACAAAAGTGAAATTTCGGTCAACTCCTACCGCTTAAGCTTCTAAAATACCAATCCTTCTTCCACATCAATCCTGAATCATCCGCAATCCAAACTCGACTATGCACGTATGTCATAACACATAATACGGAACTGCACGAGCTAATAATCAAAACGACCAGTCGGGACGTTACATTCTCCACCTCTAAAATAAACGTTCGTACTCGAACGTGCCAAGAATCGTCCAGAAGTCATCAAATCACTGAATGTATTCATCCTACATACACCTGCGGGTGACCACAAGTCACCCCAATCTATATAAGCCCGGCGACACCCCCACCACTGAAATTTACCCCTTCTACCAATATCAATAAGCCTTAGAACCGAAATTCTCACCATCCGATCATCTCCAAAAGACCCGATTCCTACATCTACACCCGGTATCTGCCTTCACTGGCTGGAAGAAATTATGCCTACACCGACAAGGTACAACCACACGACGTAACACATCACACATATGCCCATTAATTAGCCTCATATCCGTTAGAACCATGTCTCAAACCTTCACAACACTGACAACAATGCAATAAACATGAAGACCTCATCACTACTCACCCGAATCAACAAGTCACATATAACACCACCGAGGCACACACCTCTCAATCTAAAACTAAATAAGCACAGCACGAATACGGCTAAATATGCAACGATGAACATATAAGAGAAATATCAAACAAGCCTGACAGGCACAACTCCCTATCAGTACCATTCTACGAATTAATTTAACAAGGAAGAATCAAAGTATATGAACAAAAACAAATATATATAATCTTGATATAACTCCACCATGGCACGAAGACCGGTTCAAACACCTCGAAACACATGACACCGTGAGGGTCTCACACTCAACTATGAATCGCAAGTCGAATACACATCATACCAACCAAAACCTTCCACTAATTCAATTACACCGACGAAATCAACACACATACTGAATTCTCATACCGGTAGAGCATCTAAATCACAAGTCGTAACCCATCACCCAGAATTCACATCAAAACTACCGAAATGAGGGACAGAAAGTCACTCCTAGTCTAATAACTCTCAATGATGAATAAAAGCAAAATGATAGACACAAGTTACAACTACAGAATCTACCAACAGTGGGTAATCACATAAGCAGAGTACTAAATCACGAAACTCACTCACATGTGAAGCAAAAAATAGGATCATCCCGATAAGTAGAACTGAAACAAAATACGGATGATGCTCCTCTATAACAAATTGAAATCATACCTGTATGACATCATCTGGTGTAGTGGCCTCGGACTTACTATAGGAAACACATCAATGGGCGGGGCCTCCCTATCTTGGGCACCCTCTACTCGCCTGACCTGTATCCCAATTAGATGGTGCAGGGATATTACCAGCCGGAACTGAACTCATAGCCTGAATACTCCGATGTGACACATCTATCCGGAGTCTAGTACAATCTCTCACCCCGTGGCTGGTATCTGTCTGACGTTTCTACGAAAACTGTGCGGTACAAGTACTGTAAGACCCATGGGTACCTGAAACACCATGCAAATCCTGAAGTGCAAACTGAACTGGCTGACCCATAAAACCTCTACCATGTCGTACCCTGCCTCCAAAATAAGGACCAGTAAATCTCTCCGGTCTGCAAGACCTCTTAGCCTCCGTGTCCTCTCTCTTTTGGCCCCGTCTATCCTCTCTTTCCTGGTCCCACATTCCTTATAATCGGCGGGCGATCTCCACCACCTGCTGAAATAGAACATCTGACTCCAACTCCCAAGCCATGCTGAATCGGATATCATGTCTGAGTCCCTCAATGAATCTACGGACTCGCTCTCTAACTGTAGAGACCAAAGCAGGTGCATGTCTGGAAACAACACTTAATCTAATGATATACTTCGACATGGGCATAGTGCCCTAGCGCAGCTACTCAAAATCCGTGTGCCATACGTCCCGAAGGGTCTGAGGAAGAAACTCTCTGAAAAATATCTCTGAAAACTTAACCCATGAAAGTGAAGTTGCATCTGCTGGGCTACCCAACTCGTACGCTCGCCAGCACTGATATGCCGCTCCCTCAAGCTGGAACGTAGTAAAAGCAACCCGCACTCGTCCCCACAATATGCATAGTGTGGAGAATGCGGTACCACTCCTCTAGAAAACCATGTGCACCCTCTGAAGCCAAACTACTGAAAGTAGGAGGGTCATACTTCTTGAACTTTGCAAGTCTAAGTTGTTCTTCCTCAGATATTGCGGCCCTAACCTTGGGCTGAATTGGGACCACAGGCTTAGTCACCATGACACCTGGAACCTGACCAATTTGGACTTACTGCTCTCGAGTACGGGCAGCAGGAGTTTGAGTCCCTCCCCCCATCTGTTAAGTAGCTGGTGCAACCGAAATCAACCCCGCCTGAGCCAATGTACCATGCATTCTCAGGAACTGTGCTAAAGTCTCCTGGAGCCAGGGGTAAGAGCAGGCACCTTTGGTACCTGTCCCCCAACCGGAGCAACTGACAGCTCCTCAACTGCGGCTCTGATAGGTGCCCTAGCTGTGGCACGTGCTCCCTTTCGGCCTCTACCTCGGCCCCTAGTGACACCTGCTCTGGGGGTGGCATCATCAGTAACTGCAGCTCATGTCCTCACGATCTGTGAGAGAATAGAATGATAAAAACTCAAACTCCGGGATCAATAAACTCGCACGATAGGAATGAAGAAGTGAAACTGTCCTAATAGTTTCGTAGCCTCTCGAAGACAAGCACAAACGTCTCTGTATCGATCCGCAAGAATCTACTAAACTCGCTCATGACTTGTAGCACCTATGAACCTAGAGCTCTGATACCAACTTGTCACGACCCTAGTTTCCCTCCGTAGGATGTTGTGACGACGCCTAGTCTTTAACACTAGGTGAGCCTAACACTTACTAAATTAATAGAAGAAATCAACCATCAAACGAATAATATGAGATAAAAATCTTATACACAATTTCAATTCCCAAAACCGGTAGTACAAGTCATAAACTCTACTGATTTGCTACAAGAAAACCTCTAAATACAACTGTTTCGAAATAGAGATAAAACAGTGCAAGTACACTAACAGAAGGTGACTCTAAGGCCTATGAAAGAAGAAGTAGGTTTACCTTGAGTCTACACAGAGGGCTCTGTATAGCTAGCTAGTGATCGACTAACTCCGAATTACCTGGATCTGCACAAAAATATGCAGAAGTGTAGTATGAGTACACCACAACGGTACCCAGTAATTATCAAGACTAACCTCAGTGGAGTGGTGATGAGGGATAGTCAAGACACCTACGGGACTAGATAATCTGAACCAATATAAGTATAAAACTAACAGAGTACGATATCTCTACATATCTATGCATAATAACAACAATAATATGGTGGTTGCAATAGGAAATAGAAGCAAATATTAGTAGCGGGACACCACAAGTAATAACACAGTAGAGTAAGATGGACACATTTTAAATCCGGTGAAAAACAAATAAAGGAAAGACAAGTAGCAACATGACAAGAATTATCGATTTCGCACCAAGTTTATTCAATAATCCGCAAGAGGTACCAAACCGTAAAACTCACACAATTCACGGGTCCCACTTCCTTAACTCTAATCACTTGGCATCTTATGCCCTCATTACCACTGATAATTGCACGGATGACTCACGTACCAATAGAATAATTCTCACATATAAGATAAGTAGATGGAGTACGTACACATGATCGTTAGCATCTGTGTTCATCTTATTAAACTGATAGGGTGATAATGTATGTGTATGCTTGTGCAAGTGTCCTAACACAGTTCGGGCCAATGAATAAAATGAGAGAAAGAAGAACAACACATAAGAAACAATCCCCACAATTCGCACTAGGTAAAACTCACACAGGTTAGGCACGCCACTACACAAATATCAACAACAACAATGCCCCCAGGCCATCACAAGTCATCACAAATCAATCCCCGACATAGCCCACCTTGTCTCGCCACGTGCGCAATAATAAAGTAAATGCTCGCCTTGTCTTGCTGCACGCGCATAATAATATTTCCACCTTGTCTCGCCACGTGCGCAAACCCACATATATAACCCGCCTTGTCATGCCGCATGTGAAAATATCAATAGTAATAATAACCCGGCAGAAACCTCGTGCAAACACCCGAACAAAACCTACCAGCAATATCACGTGCCAAAACACAACATCACAATAGAATAACTTTTACAACATGTGCCCATATTCCACAATATTCCATCTAAACAGTGTCAATACCACAACCGCGTATAGCCCTCGGCTCAACAAACTTAGTACAACAACAACAACAACATGAAAATACGACAAGTAAATCAACTCAAGAGCTTTGGATCACAAAGAAGCGGTAGAACTACCTCACAAAGAATAAGCACGACAGGGAATACTAGTCTCAATAAGAAGGGCTCAACAAGGGGAAAATAATATGTAACAAATGATTCCAAATAAGGATGAGGCTACTACGATAAAAGATAACTAAACTTCATTTAGGGTTGAGCAATTACGAAGAGATACAAAAACTTCAATTAAGGATAAGCAGTTTGGAAAGGATAGCATGGCAATCACAAAGGCAACAACTTCAGTTAAGGCACTCAAGAGTCAAATAGGCAATCAGGGGGAACATGAAGCAATTAATTTTAATTAAGACACGTAGAGGTGAAACTGGTAAATGGGGAAACTAAACAAAACAAAACAACATCGTATCTAATGAACATAAGAACCTAAGAGCCCTAAAAGGTCAATTTTTCACAAATACGCCCGAGCACGTACTCGTCATCTCACGTACACGGACTTCACAAGACACAATTAGCACCAAAGACTCAAATCCTAAGGGGTAGTTCCCCCACACAAAGATAGGCAAGATAATTACCTCAATGAAGCAAGACTGATACTCTAAAATGGCCTTCTCAAGTGAAATAACCTCCGGACGGCTGAAATATAGCCAAAATAACTTCATTCCATAAAAAGATCTCATAGAAAATAATTTCAGATTATAAAGCTTGGATCTTTAATTAAAACTAAAAAGTCAATCCCCGGGCCCGCACCTCAGAACCCGATAAAATTTATAAAACCCAAACACCTATTCTGATACGAGTTCATCCATACCAAAATTATCAATTTCCGACATCAATTCATCCTTCAAATCATCATTTTACAATTTGAAAATTTCCTAAAAAATTTTCCCAAATTTTGCAACTTAATTCATTAATTAAATGATGAAAATAGCAATAGGTTCATGAAATATAACAAGATTCGGGTAGTGAACACTTACCCAAATGAATTGCTTAAAACCCCATGAAATATCTCCCAAAACCGAGGTGTAGAACTCAAAATATGTAAAAACATATAAAACCCTCGACATATATGCAATCATGCCTAGGCTTTTTGCATTTGCGTGCAGGAATGTAGCATATGCGCCCTCGCATTTGCGAGAAAAGGTCCGCATTTGCGAACCAAACTAGCCAGCCCTGTGGCCGCACCTGTGAAGTCCCCCCCCCCAGGCCTCAATATCGTAGAAGTGACATTACCGTTATAGAAGCGGCTCCGCATCTGCAATCAAACCTCCGCATATGCGGATACACCAGAAACATACCTTATCACAAGCATAAAATCATCTGAAATTCGTCTGAAACACACGCGGGCCCCCTGATATCCCATCCAAGCATACCCACAAGTTCCATAACCTAATATGGACCCGCTCGAGGTCTCAAATCACTTCAAACAACGTCGGAACTATCAATCGCACCATGAATCAAACTTATGAAATTTTGAATATTCCAACTTTTAAAACCCATGCCGAAACACATCAAATCAACCAGGAATGACGTCAAATTTTGCATGCAAGTCCTAAATGACATAACGGAGCTAATCCAGCTCACGATATCAAAATCGGACCCCGATATCACCACAATCAACTCTCGGTCAAACCTCTCAACCTTCCAAAAATATCAACTTTCCAATTTTTGCCGAAATGTTCCAAATTACCCTACGGACCTCCAAATTCAAATTCGGACGCACGCCTAAGTCCAAAATCAACATACGAAACTATTGGAAGCATAAAAATTGCATTCTAGAGTCGTCTACACATAAGTCAAATTTTGGTCAACTCCTACCGCTTAAGCTTCTAATACACGAATCCTTCTTCCTCATCAATCCCGAATCATCCGAAGTCTTAACTCGACTACGCACGCACGTCATAACAGAGTGCTATTACTCAAAATGACCGGCCAGGTCATTACAATATATTTGCTTGCCTTTTGCGCACTTATGTGCAGAAGATCTTATGTCTTCCCCCTTAACCTCTCGAGAAAACCACCCTGTCATATCCAAGAGATACATTTTATCATTTAAAAACTTCTCAATTTCTTCCTCTCTTTTTTCTCCTCTAGAAATATGTTCTTCTCATTTAATACATTAGTCTTAGCTTACGTTTGGCTATAGATTTTAGCTATTCTTTTCACAATTATTTTAAAGATATTGTTTGTTTCGTGAAAATATTGAAGTTTTTGGGTGAATTTTTCTTCCACTCATAAAATTTCAACTTTTATTTTTCAAATAAAATGCATATCCAAACACGACTTCAACTTCTAAAAATAATTTCAACAAAACTTCAAAAATGCTTTTTCAAATTTCAGCCAAATCTATGTCCAAACATTAGCTTAGGGTACGCACGTATATTCTATACCAATGAGTATAAAGTTTTTAAAATCACATTGTTAGAAATTATATTAGAATGAATTTAGGTTATAAAATAAAAATTTTAAAAGGCAAGTGTTTGAGATTGATGAATGTTAAACCCAATAAAATTTCTTGGATTAGAGCAACAAAGTTGGTCCATCATATGTATATTAGGATTTATCATTGGTATTGTGCATGAATTATTTCTTTCATCTCATACGTACCATAATCCTCCATATGTCCGTTGGTTTGAATTATTGGAAAATTGAAGGCATTTGTTCTATATGCTTACCCTAAAAAATGAGTAACAATTAAATTTATACGCGGTTTAAAGGATATATAATTTAATTCAATACAAATCATCTAAGAACAACAAGTAATTAAGGTAAAGATAAAATAAAAGATCAAACTAACCTTAATGTGATGATCAAGCTTGATCTTAGGTTGAACAGTGAAATTCGACCTCGATCGGATCCTCGGTATGAGCTCAGTTGCAAATAAAGAAGAGAACGAATGAAGAATACTTTGAATAATGGCTAGAAGACAAAAATAAACTTTTATTGCTTTGATTTACGTGTCACAATGTCATCAAATAAAAGAAACTTTTTCCTATATATAGTAGAGGAATTTCAGTCCTAGTACAAGTCTAAAAAGGATAAAAGTTTTCTTTTTCCGGTAAATGCCGATCCGCAGTTGCTATCAGACGGGATTTGTGCCGTAATATCCGGTTGAGGACGAATATTATGGCTACCTACGCGTCATATACAACCGTTCTCTGCATTTCCCCTGGTCTAGAAACTTTACTTGGTCTGGGTCCATTATTTCACCATACCCGATCCCAGCTGCTTCATTCACTCCTCCCGGGTTCCGATACGAGGGGTCCTTTGGCTTGCTTATAGTCCCGTCAAGTCGTGCTTCCCTTTTGTTTCCTCATAGGGGAATCGGAGAAAACTCTGCCCCCAATTTACCTGTACACAGATAGTTCCCTCGTTTCTCGGAGACCAGATTTGTCGAAGCGACGGGAAGCGAAGAATTAAACTCGGTTCCTTCTTCCGTACGCTACAACCGAGTTAACGGGTCAATGAAACGTCTCATCAGATACGTTGTTCTGACTTTGGACATATGTCAACCGTCGATTGACTGTCCCCAAATGCAAAACGCCACGCATTGATTACCCCTTCCCTATAAAAGCTTCGGTCCCTTTTTCACTTTTTTACTTTCCGATTCCATAGCTCTTTGATTTACCCTCGAACCTTTCACTCATTCCTAACCCCTTCAAATCTTCATACATTGTTTCATATATCTTTACGTTTTCATCTCCCCATCTTCAAATCTTCATACTCCATCATTAAATCATCAAATCTGACCTTCATACCTTCATCTTTATCGTCAAATCTACATCCTCGCCTTCAAATCTTCATCTTTACCTTTAAATCCTCATATTTCCTAGAATTCGATGGCAATGACTTCAAAATATGTGCCTTAACAGACCGTCCCTTGAATTTCTAACCCAACCACTGATGCTGAGGTGGCCCTATAACCTCCCTTAAAGAGCTTCATCCCTAAAGGCTGCTCTATTGAGAACGACTTCATGGTCAAAAAAGCCTCCAGTCAATAGGACCGAGGCAAGGGGATATGAAGGTACATATGCTCCATTACCGAGGATACCCTCGCTACAGTTCGGGAAGATTGCAATTGGGAGGGAAAAAAAGTGGTTGTCCTTGATCTCGATGAGGACATTACCACTCATGTGGAGGGATACCTAAGTATTTATACTTACCCCTTCACACTTGCCCCGGTAAATCCCATAATCCTTAGCTTTGGCAAAAGGTACGAGGTCTGCCTCGGTCAGATTCACCCATCCTTTTAGAGGATCGTAATCCTCCTATGCCATTTTGTCAACAACACTGAAGCACCTCAATTCACCATCGACCACCTGCTACGTCTCTACAGTCCCCGAATATTCCGAGGGGGGTTAATCAAGCTCATTCGTCGGGCAAGTAAAGCTCCATTTTCGAGCATCGATGAAGATCGAGATCGAGGCTGCATTGGAGATTTATTTGGGTAAAAACCGAAGATCTTGTTCCCTCTGAATTTTTATCGTTCCCTGAAAAGTGGAACTCAGCCTATAAGTTTCTTTTTTCTTATTGCCTGCTTCTACCATCGTGCAACGGTTGCCTGAGTTCCCAACGCAGTCCCTTGATTTAAAGAGTAGGTCGATGAGATCTGCAAAAAACTGTCATACTTTGAGCGCGAGTGGTGCAAACTCTCAAAACGCAGGTGGGAGGCCCGTTCCAACAGTGAGTGCTCCTCCCAAACAAGTATAGTTTCTTACTCAACCGTCATTTCCACTAAGTTCTTTTTCTCTTATAGGTTTTACCAAGACCACTGAGCTTCGGCCATTGGACGAGGATGAGGCTTTGTCCTCACTTGCTAAACCCTCCGCTTCGGGACAGCTCGGAGCCGCTGCACTCGAGGAGAAAAAGATGAAAACGAGGAAATGTTCTGTCTCCCCGAATACTGAAGCCAAGAAGAAGAGAGTAACTATCTGGGTCCAAAAAAACAACAAGAAGAGTACCCCAAGCCAGGGTACCGGACTCTAACTCCCTCTACTGGCTCAGGGATTACCCTGAAGATGATGAACTAGAGTTCGTCGGCCATTGACGAAGAAGAACAGGCGGCAACCAGGGAAAGTGGCCAAGAGGTCGATCCCTCATTGGCTCGGGAGCCAGAAGGAAATTAGGAGGCTACGGTATCCCGAGAAACTATCTCTGCCCATAGGGCAAATGTCGGTGTCATTGACATCCCGAAATGATCGTCCCATATAGAGTCCATGTTCGACGAGGCTCGGGCCGACAAGAAGAAGCCAAACGAGATGGCACGGACCGCAGACGAGGCCCTCAACATGTTCTTTAACGGTATGGACATGGGCGCATTAGAGGATTAGTCCGTATTTTGTCATATGGAGATCCCGAAAAAGGACATGTCATTGGGAACATGCGAGTTAAGCTCGAGCCCGAAGCTGGTGAATTAGTTCCCTACCCCGAGTGTGGATCCCAACCATAAAGGAACGGTCGTGTTTACTATCCTGGCAAACACCTGGGTGTTGTCCGCTTTGGTAGGCGTGGACAGCTATCTTCGTTGTTTGGTGACCGAAGAGGACCAGGTGAAGATGAACGAGGTGAGCACACCGAGCCTCTTCAACAAGGCACAACAGGCACTGAACCGGGTAAGCTTCCCCTTCCTTATGCCCTTCGTGCATCATTTGTTTAACTTCAGCGTGTCCTTATGATCTAATCGATTTATTTTTCAGGTTTTGGTACTATGCCATGAAAGCTTCCATCGGTCTCAAATGGAAGTCATCCAGCTTGAGTTCAAGCTTAAGAAGTAAGTCTGTCAGAAGGAAATGTATAGGGTTCTCAGCGAGCAAAAAGACGAGGCCCTCAAGGACCTCCCTATTCTTCGAGCCGAGATGGAAAAGACTCAAAAGGAAGCTTTGTCTATGAAATGAGAGCATGCCGATCTAGTTGGTACGGTAAGGATTTTTGAGGTTAAAAACAAGAGGTTACGCGTAGTGACTAACAACGCAACCTCGCAGGTCCAAGAGAAGATAGACTTGATTGACCAACTCCGTCCCGAAATGAACGAGATCAACACTTCAGCCAAGACACTGAGGAGCAGGATGGACCTTTTGGTCTCGGAAAAGAAGGCTACAAAAGAGGAATTAGTGTCGGTCAAGGACTAGCTCTGGGTAGTAAAGGATAAGGCTGACAAGTGGTCTCAGCTAAATGACGAGCTTCGAGCACAACTGGATTCAACCTTCTCAGAACGGGACGACCTCGGCAGGGAATATACTGCGCTGAAGTCCAAGTTAGAGGTAGCCTCGATTGATTCCTCTGAGGTTTACGAAATGCTGGCCCAATACAAGACCGATGTGGAAATAGCCGACTCAATCAAATATGGAAACTAGCCTACTAAACGAGTCCATCTATCACTTACCTTATTTCTCAAGGTCGAGGCCCGCTTAATAATAAAGGCCGAGTATGTAAAGTGGATGTCTCGGAGGGAGTCCTACGAGAAGAATCATGACCGGGGGTTTGATTTGTCGGCCGAGATTGAAGAGGCCAAGAGGATCGAAGCCGAGGCAAAAGAACTATACGATCCCGAAGATCTCGAAGGTTCCGGTGCTGAGTCGAGCTATGGTGAAGATTAGGCGGAGATGCCATAGCTTTTATTTCTCTTTTTTTTGTTTTCTACTGTATATCTCCTTTTTGTTTATTTTGAGGTCATTTTACCATGCCTTTGTAAATACCTTTTGGAATATAAATAAAATTTTCCCTTCGTCAACACTGTGTCATTTATTTTTCAGCATCTATTTGTAATTCTTTATTTAAAGATCGTCATTGATGCCTTAGCATAGAATTGGACGTAATCTAGAGTACTCATTCTCTCGAAGCCCGAATGAGGCCTGATTTTCGATAATAACTCTAAGTTGTTTAGGCTTCGCAATTTCGATAAAAAATAAAGGACTTTAAGATACTTGAGTGTTTTAGTCATACGCGACTGTGTTTTGCCGAGGGTAACCTTAAAATAGGTTTTAAACATATGTAAGGGCCTTACTTTCTGAGTACAAACTTGGACGTCTCCGAGCCATCTTAGGTTGGCCGTAGCTTTTCATATTTGAGCCATGCCTAATAGGCTCGGTACCTCTGGGATTCAACAGCTCGGGCCATCCGATGTTTTTATCAGATAACAGTCCCCTACTCGAGGTGGCCCGTGGGCTCTAGGATTTAGGATCCGTTATTCATTCTAAGTAATTGAACAAATGAATCGATGGTGCAAAATGCGCAGTGATAAAATATAAAGGGAAAATTTCTTTCATCGCTTTGTATGTAGAATACATAATCGGAGATGCATAAGCCTTATGTCGTGGCAAGAGTGGGCTACATGGGTATGATTCGTTTGACCATTTGACCTTTACAACGAATCCTAATTACCAATCCTTGGATTTTAATATTAAGTAATAACACCTTCTAAGGATCCTAACTTAGGGGGTAATGGCCTCAAGTATTTGAGGCCGAACTTGTGAGGGCTCGAATATTGTTGGTTCGGTGAAGGTAATCAGCAGCTCCGGCTTTAGGCCGGCCTTCAAAATTAAAGTAGCAAGTTTTACTATTGGATCATTAAAAACCTTTCCGTAAAACCCACTTCGGGAAAAAACCAGTTCAAGGGAAAAAGTGTACAACACGTGCTTTCAGACCTAATAGTCACATTTGCCCTCGGCCGAGTACCTGAACAAGTTAGTCTGTAATATAACAAATTTTAAAAGGGAATTGTGCTCGTACCTTAGTAGTAGTACCGTTTTAAGTGTGCCACGTTCCGGTTGTTCGATAGTTGTACACTGTTTCCTGACTCGAGTTTATATGAACCTTTCCCGATTATTCCGACAACTCTATACTGTCCTTCACAATTCAGGACTAGTTTCCCATCGTTTTGGTTCCTGGTATGTAGCATTACTTTCCTTAACACCAAGTACCCAACTTGAAAATGTTGCAGGTTAGCTCTTCGGTTGTAGTACCTCCCCACTCGATGTTTTGGGCAGCCAACTGGACCAGGTCGGCATCCTTCTTTTCGTCCAATAAGTCCAGACTAGTGGTCATGGCATCACCGTTTGACATTTCGATAGCATACTGGAACCTGAGTCTCGGTTCCGTCACCTCGATCGGCATTATGGCTTCCATGCGTAGACTAGAGAGAACGGGGTCGCTCCGGTACTCGACTTTAAAATCATTCAGTATGCCCACAAGACTTCGGGCAAGATTTCCTTCCACTTTCCTTTCGAAGCGATCAGTCTATGTTTCAAGTTTTCGAGTATATTTTTGTTTGTTGACTGCGCTTGTCCACTCCCACTAGGATGGTAAGGTGTGGATAATATATTTTTGATTTTGTGGTCTTCGAATAATTTACTTACCTTACTGCTGACGAATTATTTTCCGTTATCAAAAACGATTTCGGTCGGTATCCCAAATTGATATATTATGTGATCCCAGATGAAGTTGATGACCTCTTTGTCCCGGACCTTCTCGAACGCCTGAGCCTCGACCCACTTGAAAAAATAATTGGTCATGAGTAGTATGTATTGAGCTTATCGGGCGCTCATGGAAGCGGACCGACGATGTCCATCCCCCATTTCATAAATGGCCATGGCGACAGGACCAGATGAAGAATCTCTCCTGGTTGATGAATCATTAGGGCGTGTCTTTGACACTCGTTGCATTTTGGTAAGAAGTCTTTCGCATCTTTCTACATTTCATTCCAGTAGTAACCGGCTCTGATTAGCTTTCGAACTAGGGATTCTGCCCCTGAATTGTTCCTCCAAGTGCCCTCATGGACCTCTATCGTAGCGTATTCAGTCTCTCCGGTACCCAAGCACCAAGCTATTTGGCAAAAGAAGGATCTTCTGAATAATTTCCCCTTGACTAAGCTAAACCTGGATGCTTTGGTGCGAAGCGCTTTTGATTCCTTGGGATCCGATAGTAATTTTCCTATCTTCAGGTAGTCTATGTATTTATTTCTCCAATCTCAAGTAAAACGTGTCGATTTTACCTTGGCGTGACCGTTTTCTACCACCGAGTTCATCAGTTATACCACTTCTCCCGAGTCGAATTCATCGGAGTCGACAGATGACCCCAAGTTTGCCAGTGCATCGGCCTCACTATTTTGATCCCGCGATACGTGCTGTAGAGTCCAGTCCTTGAATTGGTGTAAGGTCACCTGCAACCTGTCCAAGTACCTACACATCCATTCCTCTTTTACTTCGAACAGTTTGTTGACTTGATTTCCGACAAGGAGGGAGTCATATTTGGCTTCAATCACTTCGGCCCCTAGGCTCTTAGCCAGTTCTAGACCTGCAATTAAGCCTCATACTCGGCTTCGTTGTTAGTCAATAATACAGTTCTAATAGACTGCCTAAGTTTCAATATGATATCGAGCCCGGACCCCTTCGCGTTGGAAGCACCGTTCGTGAATAGGGTCCAGATCCTCGAGTTGATACTCGATGTGAGCAGTAACTCCTTTTGGACCCTCGGTATCAACGCTGGTATAAAGTCCGCCACAAATTCTGCCAAAATCGGCCTAAGAGCTCGGGTTTATGCATGACATTCCGCAGTGGATAGGAGGTCACGACACATATAGGGTGGCATTGAAAGAACAGTTTTAATTTCCTAGAAGCGCTTATTAAAGCGAGCGCAAATTTTTCTAGGTGAGGATACCTTGTTTCGGCACCTCCTAGGGTTCTACTAACATAATAAACAGGAAATTTTGTACCTTCTCCTTCCCGGACCAAGACACCACTTACGACCACCTCGAAAACTGCTAAGTAGAGGTACAACTGTTCGTCCGTGACACGCCCCGACCTCGGGGAGCGTGACTAGCGCTCAACAGAGTTACCCAAGTCGAGCAAGCCTACATAGTGCCATCTACCCAACTCAACCACAAATAAAGAGACGAATGCATTTCACTAATTAGTCCGTAAGAAGTCATGTGAACAACACCATTTCATTTCCATTAGTTACATCCTTAACAAATGTTCACAACAGTACATTGTACAATCATAGTTAAGGTGGGACAGATGATACAATTACAATATTTTTAGTTTTAAATTTTCCAGAACACACACAACCCACACTATGTCTACGGAGCCTCTAATAGGAACAAAAGAGTGATATGCCAGTGCCGGCAACAAGGCCCCGGCTATACCTCAAAATGCTATGTTCAAAGGATAGAAGATACAGGACCCCGAAATGAAGTGGGCTCACCAAATCAGCTGAGGAAAGGGTGTGCTGCTATCACTGATCAATACCACCTGCTATGGAACCACCCGCATCCATTAAAGATGCAGTACCCCCGAAAAAAGGGATGTTAGTAGATATGGATTAGTACTAGTATGTAAAAATAAACACCCTCTCAATAGAACGAGCAATAGAAAATGGAGAATAAAACATGATATCAATAAGAGACTCAAATGGTATCAAAGTATCACATTAGGGAAAATGTAAATTTAAAGTAGGTTTTGGTAATTTAAGTTGGGAGATCTTTGGTACCGATATGCCACCGTGTTTTAGCACGATGTCCGATCTCAGCCCGACTGGCTAAGCCTTCTAATCCCGAGACATACACTCATAATACCACCATGTGTGCAGCATGGCATCTGATCTCAGCCCGATCGGCTAAGCCGTCTCACCAGAATGCCGTATGGGTCGACATTACATCACATCTAGCTAGCAATAATATCATCCCATTTAAGGGGAAAACATCTCAACACACTAATCCCATCCCATATAAGGGTAAACAATCTCATCACATTGACACAGGGATTTACCCTTCAATCACTCCTACACCGGTATGTGTAGTTTCAGGGTTAGGTTTTTCCGACCTACCCTTCCTCGGTGGCTAATCGATACCCCAAAGCATTTGTTATTAAAAGTATTTACCACTCGATTCATATTCTTATACATGTTATTCATTTTATTGACATCATTGGCCATAATGCAATATCATTCTTGGCAAATTGGTCGTACTTCATAATTCAAGCTCACTATTCCATTTCCAATCATTATCATGGATAAGCAACAACAAGGCCTTTAAAATTAAGACTTTAAACACATGTTTGAGCAAATTAGGGTCTTAGGCACATACGTTCTCTTATACAATTTGATATGATCATTTTCATTTGGACTTGACTTGAAGTCACAACTTTTTAATACATACACATACTTCAAATACTCTCCCGAAGAATAGCACAATATACTAAGAACATTCCGGAACACATTTGAACATATTCATATATATATATATATATATATATATATACACACATCATCTGACGTCAAACTTATTCAAAAAAGTCAATTCATAATGGACAACTCGGGACTTACAAGATTATCATGGGAATTCAATTATAAGTGAGAAGTTTAGCCAACATACCTTGCCTTGAGCCCTTTTAGTTTACTACTATGTTCCGGAGATCCTAGCCACTTTGATCTATTTAGATATATTGCAAAATGGAACACAAATTAGGAAGGAGTTCAAAATTCTAGCTCACTTGAGCATTTTATCGAACACTAGGTGTGAATTAAGGTTCCAAGGTCCTCCTATGGTGGATTCTGTCATCCCACTACCCAAAGCTTATATAAAAGAGATCAACAATCTTCCCACTACTCTAGATGGTGCATGCATGTAAAATAAACAACTCCCACACCCAAAAATTTATTGGCTTATTACCTATTTAAAATTAAAATCACGAAACTGAAGGCTATGGGGTAGAACCTTACCTCTAGGATGAAGACCTAGTGAATTCTTCTTGCAATTTCTTCAACTTTGAGCAAGAATTGATGAATAATGAGCTTAGGAACTTCCTCTCTCTGTAATAGTTCTCCCCTCTCTCTAAAATGACAAGTGATCCCCCAAAAATGAAACCTTAGGCTAGATAAATGAAATGGGGGGTCGGGTTATAAAATCAGAAAACTGAAGCCCTAACACTATTCTGCGGTCGTATATGCAACCGCATAATGCTTCTGCGGTCCAAAAAATGGTCCTCTGGAACCAGGAAACTCTGCCACACTCTGCGACCATTATGCAGTCTGCAAACCTGTTTTGCGGTTGCATAATATGTCGTAGAACCTCCCTCCAAAAACTTTCACGGGTCTAAGAGTTTTCCCAGTTTTTCTGCTACGATATGCGGTTCGCAGATCAGTTCTGCGACCGCAAAAATGCCCTGCATTTCCAAATATTTTCTTCAACTCCCCAACGCACTATTCAAAGGTCTATACCGCGGCGAACTTGCTCGCGGTGAACTTGCTCGCCGCGAAGAATCTCGACAATCGTCAATACATAAGCGTACTTCGCACCACGCAACCCCGAGTTTTTAGGAAAAATTTTATGGGGCCATACACCCTCCCCCACTTAAGATCATTCATCCTCGAATGAGGATCCGAATCCGTCATTAGCATACAATGTGGATAAATTGTGACTTCACACAGCAGCAGTTCACAATTTTTTACTAACTCCC
Organism: Nicotiana otophora; assembly: GCA_000715115.1. Classification (NCBI taxonomy): domain Eukaryota; kingdom Viridiplantae; phylum Streptophyta; class Magnoliopsida; order Solanales; family Solanaceae; genus Nicotiana; species Nicotiana otophora. The sequence goes on along the minus strand of AWOL01S0025965.1, from coordinate 59,216 downwards.
AAAATTTCCCAATATTTTGCCAGAGTCTCCCCTGTAACTGGGCCTATCCACCTATCAGAGAATCCTAGAAACCAATCCTAACAACATATACATAATCCGATGATACAATATAGCATAAAAACAACACCAATCGTGGCCTCAAGCAATATATTACCAAAAATAGGAACACCCTTAACATCAACGGTACAAATGATACATAATTCATAGAAGGTAACTCTTAGCATTTTCATAGAAAACAACTTTATAAATACATGGCTATTCATACAAATGAGTGTGGTTCTTCTTCATCTCTTCCTCGGCCTCCCAGGTGGCCTCTTTAACCATTTGGTTCCACCATAGTATTTCACGGAGGCAATATCTTTGTTCCTCAACTTTTGGACTTGCCTATCAAGGATGGCAACTAGAATTTCTTCATAAGAAAATTCTTCATTAACCTCAATGGTCTCAGTCGGAATAATAAGCGATGGATCTCCAACCACCTTCTTCAACATGGACACGTGGAACACCGGGTGCGCTAAAGACATCTCTGGAGGTAGTTCTATCATGTAAGCCACCTGACCAATCCTCTGAATGATTTTGTACGATCCGACATACCTCGGACTCAATTTCCCTTTCTTACCAAAATGCATTACACCCTTCATACGGTAAACCTTCAAGAACACCCAATCATCTTCTTTGAACTCCAAATCCTTGCGGAGCACATCCGAATAGGACCTTTGACGACTCTAAGAAGTTTTCAACTGCTCCTGAATGATCTTAACTTTTTCCATAGCCTAATGCACGAGGTCTGGCCCTATCAATTCCACTTCCCCAATCTCGAGCCACCTAATGGGAGATCTACATCTCCTACCGTATAAAGCCTCGAACAATGCCATATGAATGTTAGCATGATAGCTGTTGTTGTAGGAAAATTCTATTAGCGGCGAATGATCGTCCCAGCTACCTTTAAAGTCAAGAACACCAGCGCGCAACATATCCTCAAGTGTCTGAATAGTTCGCTCTGCCTTCCCGTCGGTCTGTGGATGGAAGGTTGTACTAAGATTCACCTGACTACCCAAACCTTGCTGAAGTTTCTTCCAAACATTAGCCGTTAACTGTGCCCCTCGATCTGAGATAATAGAAGTTGGAGTGCCATGCAAGCTGACTATTTCCTTGATGTACAACTGGGCATATTGTTCCGCTTTATCGGTAGCCTTAACCGACAAGAAGTGTGCTGATTTCGTGAGTAGATCCACAATCACCCAAATCGAGTCGAATTTGCGAGGAGTGCGAGATAGCCCTACTACAAAGTCCATGTTAATCATTTCCCACTTCCACATTGGAATTTCTATGTTCTGTGCCAACCCTCCGGGCCTTTGGTGTTCGGCCTTCACTTCCTGACAATTTGGACATCTCACCACATAGTCTGCTACATTCCTCTTCATAACATTCCACCAATAGACTTTCCTAAGATCATGATACATATTTGTAGAGCCCGGGTGCACGGAATACCTAGCAGTGTGAGCCTCGGTCATGATTCTTTCCCAGAGACCGTCCACATTTGGAACACATAATCGCCCATGATTCCTTAAGGTACCATCATTCATTCCAAGAGAAAAGGCCATGGTCTTATGTTTTTGAATCCCCTCCTTCTATTGTTCCAAAATTGCTTCTTCTTGACTTCCACCACAAGCGACGATTCAGCCCTAATTTGCACAATCACCCCTACCTCACTAGAGTCCGCAAGATGAACTCCCAAATTAGCCAACCGATGAACCTCTTTGGCCAACAGCCTTTGATATGCCTCCGAGTGAGCCAAACTTTCGATAGATTTCCGGCTAAGAGCATCCTCTACAACTTTAGCCTTCCCCGGATGATATAGGATGTCGATGTCATAATCCATGAGTAACTCAAGCCATCTTCTCTACCTCAGATTCAATTTCTTCTGTTTGAAACTATATTGAAGGCTCTTATGGTCCGTGAATATATCCACATGGACCCCATACAAATAATGACGCCAAATCTTCAATACAAATACCACTACCGCAAGCTCTAAGTCATGTCTTGGATAGTTCTTCTCATGATTCTTGAGTTTCCTAGAAGCACACGCTATCACCTTGCCATGTTTCATTAATACGCACCTAGGTTTGATCCTTGAAGCATCGTAATATACCACAAATCCATCTGTACCCTCTGGTAGAGCGAACACCGGTGCAGTAGTTAATCTTGATTTCAACTCTTGGAAGCTCCTTTCACAAGCATCTAACCATTGGAATTTAACCGCCTTTTGCGTCAATTTAGTCAACGGAGAGGCAAGAGTAGAGAACACCTCCACAAACTTTCTGTAATATCCAGTTAAGCCCAAGATACTGCAAATCTATGTTGGAGTGGTAGGTCTAGGCCAATTCTTCACGGCTGAAATTTTCTGGGGGTCAACCTCAATTCCTTCTCTAGAGACAACATGACCCAAAAACGTAACAGATTCAAGCCAAAATTCACATTTTGAAAACTTCGCATATAACTTGTGCTGATACAGAGTCTGCAAAACTGTCATGGGATGATCGGCATGGTCCTCCCAACTTCACGAATAAATAAGAATATCGTCAATAAACACAATCACGAAGGAGTCGAGAAAAGGTTTGAAGACCCGATTCATAAGATCCATGAAAACTGCGGGGGCATTTGTTAGCCCGAAAGACATCACTAGAAATTCAAAATGCCCATATCGGGTGCTAAAAGCTGTTTTCGGAATATCCTACTCCTTGATCTTCAATTGGTGATACCCGAATCTTAAATCGATCTTGGAGAAGTACTTAGCACCCTACAATTGATCAAAAAAGTCATCTATCCTTGGCAGTGGGTACTAATTTTTGATTGTAACCTTGTTGAGCTGCCGATAGTCAATACACATTCTTAGCGACCCATCCTTCTTTCTTACAAAAAGGACCGGTGCGCCCCAAGGCAACACAGTCGGCCAGATGAAACCCTTTTCTAACAAATCTTTCAATTGTTCTTTTAGCTCCTTCAATTCTGTCAGTGCCATTCTGTATGGTGGAATAGATATAGGTTGCGTGCCTTGCATTACATCAATCCCAAAATCAATCTCCCTATCTAGCGAGATACCAGGGAGCTCATCCGGAAAGACCTCTGAAAGTTCATTCACAACAGGCACAAACTCAAGTGTAGGTGCCTCAGCGTCGGTGTCCGCAACCCGGACCAAATGGTAAATACACCCTTTGTTAATCTTCTTTGTGGCCTTAAGGTACGAAATAAACCTACCCTTTGGCAGCACATCATCCCCCTTCTATTCAATCACTGACTCATTTGGAAATTCAAACCTAACGATTCTGGTTCGACAGTCAAGCTTGGCAAAACATGAATAAAGACAATCCATTCCAATTATTACATCAAAATCAACCATCCCTAATTCAATTAGATTGGCCATGATGTCCCGACCACGCACCATGGCAACACAATCCCTATAAACCCATGAGGTCACGATAGACTCATCAACTAGAGTAGATACAGAGAATGGCTCAGGAATCGATTCTGGTTCTATCCCAAATTCCATAGCAACATAGGGAGTGACATAGGACAAGGTCGAACCGGGATCAATAATAGCATGTACATCATGAGATTGGACAGTCAATATACCTATGACAACATCTCGAGAAGCCTCTGAACTCTGGCGACCGTTTATAGCATAGAAATGGCTGGGTCCTCCTGAACTCTGTACGCCATCCCTAGCTGCACCACGCCCTGCGGGTGCCTTGAGCTGGAGGAGATGTTGCGGATGTAGTAGCTGCAGAACCAGTTGGATATGTTATACCTCTGCCCATGCTCTGGTGAGACAAACGGAAATCCCTCTGAATTGGACCCCTCATACCACACCCGTGGCATATGGGTTATGTACGTAGTAGGTCCCAAAGTGCATCTTCCCGTACCTAGGGCATAAGGGCCTCCGCTGCTGCTGAAATCTCCCACCAGACCGACCCTACTGGTAGGATCCCCTGTTGCCCTGGTTGGGCCTAAAACGGTTCCCTTGCCACTGACTAGGCCCTGATGGCGGTGCACTGACTGAATATTGAGCAAAAGACTGGGACGACCCTGATGACCCTCCCCTGAGAGCTATCATACCACCACCACCACCACCACCATTAGTACTACTGAAATTGCCCGCTGACCGGGCCTTGTTTCTACTCTCTCGCTCTATTTTATTCTTAAGCTTGCGGGTCTCTGTGGCTTGAGAAAATGCCACTATCTTACCATAGTTCATATCATAAATGAAGGCAGCTATAGCAGCCTCATTAATAACCAAGGAGCTAAGGCCTTACACAAACCGATGCACTTTAGCCTCCATAGTAGGAAACATGTAGATGGCATATTTGGACAGGCGCGCAAATCTCATATGATACTCCGACACTTGGCGGCATGAGTTGCCTTAGTCTCGGCAGGTAAGAAATTATTAATGAAAGCATCGTCAAATTCGCTCAATCTTGCCGGAGGGCTTCCCTCCTCGCGGGAGTCCTCCCACATTTCAAACCAACAATAGGCCACCCCTTTCAAGCGGTAGGAGTCCAACTCTGCTCCCTCTGTCTCAGTGGCATGCATAACTCGAAGAGTCTTATGCATCTCATCAATGAAGTCCTGGGGGTTCTCCTCAGGATCAGTACCTGTGAACACTAGAGGTTCCAACTGGAGAAATCAGTTCACCCTGGAACTAGTGGAATCCCCCTGTCTGACTAGAAGAAGTGGGCATATAGAGTAATGCACGAGTTAAAAGAGGAGCAATCTTACAATTAGCTTTATCGCACGATCTAGATCATCAAAGAATGGTATTATTCCTAAATGCCCAAGTAGCCTCCTAATTATAGATGTGGTCGACAACACACCAATAAGAAGGACTCTACTAGACAGGCCTCCGAGACATCCTAGGACACTTTAAAACCTTAGGCTCTGATACCAAGTTTGTCATGCCCCGGCCTCGTGGAGCGCGACCGGCGCTCAACTTTGTTACCCCGGTTGAGAAAGCCTACGCAGTGCCGTCTACCCAACTCACCCACAAATAAAGAGACGAATGTATTTCACTAATTAGTCAGTAAGAAGTCATGTGAACAACACAATTTCATCTCCATTAGTTACATCCTTAACAAATGTTCACAACAATGCACTGCACAATCATAGTTAAAGTGGGACAAATGATACAATTACAATATTTTTAGTTTTAAATTTTCCAAAACAGACACAACCCAGACTGTATCTACGAAACCTCTAATAGGAACAAAAGAGTTCTATGACAGTGCCGACAACAAGGCCCCAACTATACCTCAAAATGCTATGTACAACGGATAGAATATACAGGACCCCGAAATGAAGTGGGGCTCACCAAATCAGCTGAGGAAAGGGTGTGCTGCTATCACTGATCAATACCACCTGCTATGGAACCACCTGCATCCATTAAAGATGGAGTGCCCCCAGCAAAAGGGATGTTTGTACATATGGAATGGTACTAGTATGTAAAAATAAATACCCTCGCAATAGAACGAGCAACAAAAAATGGAGAATAAAACATGATATCAATAAGAGACTCAAACGGTATCAAAGGGTCACATTAGGGAAAACGCAAATTTCAAGTAGGTTTCAGTAATTTAAGTTGGGATATCTTCAACACATATATACCACCATATTTTATCACGGAGTCTGATCTCAGCCCGACCGGCTAAGCTGTCTCACCACGATACATACACTCATAATACCACCATGTGCGCGGCATGGCGTCCGATCTCAGCCTGATCGGCTAAGCCGTCTCACCACAATGCCATGTGGGTCAACAATACATCACATCTAGCTAGAAATAATCCCATCCCATTTAAGGGGAAAACATATCAACACACCAATTCCATCTCATATAAGGGGAAAAAGTCTCATCACATTGACATGGGGATTTACCCCTCAATCACTCCTACACCGACAAATGTAGTTTCGGGGTTAGGTTGTTCCAACCTACCCCTCCTCGGTGGCTAATCGATACTCCCAAAGTATTTATTAGTAAAAGTATTTACCACTCAATTCATATTCTTACACATATCATTCATTTTATTGAAATCATTGGCCATAACGCAATATCATTCTTGGCACATTGGCCGTACTTCATAATTCAAGCTCACTATTCCATTTCCAATCATTATCATGGATAATCAACAACAAGGCCTTTCAAATTAAGACTTTAAACACATACTTGAGCAAATTAAGGTCTTAGGCACATATGATCTCTTATACAATTTGATGTGATCACTTTCATTTGGACTTGACTTGAAGTCACAACATTTTAATACATACTCATACTTCAAATACTCTCCCGAAGAATAGCACAATATAATAAGAACATTCCGGAACACATTTGAACATATTCATATATATACATCATCTGACATCAAACTTATTCAGAAAAGTCAATTCATAATGGATAATTCGGGATTTACAAGATCATCATGGGAATTTAATTCTAAGAGAGAAGTTTAGCCAATAATCCTTGCCTCGAGCCCTTTTAATTTACTACAATGTTTCGAAGATCCTAGACACTTTGATCTATTTAGATATATTGCAATTGAACACAAATTAGGAAGGAGTTCATAATTCTAGCTCACTTGAGCATTTTATCAAACACTAGGTGTGTATTAAGATTCCAAGGTTCTCCTATTATGGATTCTATCATCCCACTACCCATAGCTTACCCAAAAGAGCTCAACAACCTTTCCACTACCCTAGATGGTGTATGCATGTAAAATAAACAACTCCCAAATCCAAGAATTGCTTGCCTTATTACCTATTTTCAATTAAAATCACCAAATTGAGAGCTATAGGGTAGAACCTTACCTCTAGGATGAAGACCTAGTGAATTCTTCTTGCAATTCCTTCAACTTTGAGCAAGAATTGATGAATAATGAGCTTAGGAAATTCGTCTCTCTAGAATAGGTCTCCCCTCTATCTAAAATGACAAGTGATCCCCCCAAACTAAACCCTTAGGCTAGATAAACGAAATGGGGGGTCGAGTAATAAAATCATAAAAATGAAGCCCCAACACTATTCTGCGGTAGCATATGCGACCGCATAACGCTTATGTTATCAGCAAAATGGGCCGCGAAATGGTCCTCCGGAATTGGGCAATTCTGCCCCACTCTGCGGCCATTATGCGGTCTACAGACCTGTTCTGTGGTCGCATAATGCACCGCAGAACCTCCCTCCAAAAAATTTCACGTTGGGTCTGCAATGGGTTATACAGCCCGTATAACGATTATGTGGCGCATAATGGTCCAAGATTTTTCTAGTTTTTCTGCGTCGATCTGCAACAGATCTGCGGTCCGTAGATCAGTTCTGCGACCACATAATGGACCGCATAAATGCCTGCATTTCCAAAAAATAGTTTCAACTCCTCAATGTACTGTTCAACCCAAAAGGTCCGTACAGCGGCGAGCTTGCTCTCCGCGAAGAATCTCAACAATTGTCAACACATAAGCCTACTTTGCACCACACAACCCGGGGTTTTTAGGCAAAATTTTACAGGGCATTACAGTCCTCCTTCAGAGTGTGCAACAAGGGGGGCTCGGTAGGTATCACTTGAGTTCTTCTAAAGCATGCTGGCATTCCGAGGTCCAAGAGACGTTGTTCTTATTTTTCAATAAGGATAAAAACCGATGGCTCTTATCGAACAATCTCGAGATGAACTGGCCCAACGCGACTATCCGCCCGGTCAGTCTTTGTACTGCCTTGACATTGTCGATTACGGTGATGTCCTATATTGCCTTTATTTTGTACGGGTAGATCTCTATTCCCCGATTAGATACCATAAATCCGAGAAACTTGCCCGAGCTCACCCCAAATGCACACTTCTCCGGGTTTAGCTTCATGTTATACTTTCTCAATATGTCGAAGGTTTCCTGCAAATGTTTCAGATGGTCCTCTTCGCGCAGGGGCTTAACCAACATATCATCAATATAAACTTCCATTAATTTCCCTATTTATTCTTTGAACATCCGTTTGACTAGGCGTTGGTATGTGGCACCGGTGTTCTTTAACCCGAACGAAATTATGTTATAACAGTAGGTGCTAAATTTGTTTATGAAAGAAGTCTTGTCTTGATCATCCGGGTCCATCCAAGTTTGGTTGTACTAGGAATATGTGTCGAGAAAACTCAGTATCTCACGTCCGCTATTGCATCGATCATTCGATCGCTGTTAGGCAAAGGGAAAGAGTCCTTCGGACACCCCTTATTTATATCCTTATAATCTACATGCATCCTAAGTTTATTTCCTTTTTTAGGAATGACTACTACGTTAGCTAACCAATCCGGGTATTTAACTTCCCGGATGGAACCCATTTTCAGAAGTTTAGATACCTCATCCTTGATGAATGCGTGTTTGATCTTGGATTGTGGCCTTCTCTTCTGCTTAACCGGGTGAAACTTCAGATCCAAGCTCAATTTGTGAGTGGTTAGCTCTGATGGAATCCCTGTCATGTCTAGATGGGACCAGGCAAAACAATCAGCGTTAGCTTTGAGAAAATCAATAAGTTTTTTCCTGAGCTCGGGGGTTAACCCCGTGTCCAGGTATACCTTTCTATCCGGTAGGTGCTCGATCAATATAACTTGCTCCAACTCCTCGAACGTTGATCTGGTAGCGTCAGTGTCATTGGGCGCTATGAAAGATCTCGGGACGTTGTAATCATCCTTACCATCCGATCTGTGCTCCTTTTGTCTTTATGGCTCGATTGAGGCCGATATGATTTATTGCTATTTAGTTTCTTCTTCTTTGATCAGTCCCCTACTTTTTGATGTTGAAACCACGGGCACCGGAATTACTTCATCGACAACGAATATTTCCTTTGCGGCCTGATTTTCTCCGTAGACTGTTTGGATTCCTCCCGGAGTGGGAAGTTTAGATACCTGGTTTAAAGTCTAAGGCACCGCTCCCATGTTGTAAACCCACGGCCTTCCGAATAAGGCGTTGTTCCTCATATCACCTTCGATCAAGTAGAACTTTGTTCCTTGAGTGGTCCCGATTGTGTTTACCGGTAAAGTTATCTCACCCTTCGTGGTCTCGCATGCCATGTTGAATCCGTTCAATATATGGACAGCAAGTACGATTTGATCCTGCAACCCCAGTTGTTTTACAACCCTTGATCTGTTGATGTTGGCCGAGCTACCTGGATCAATCAACACACGTTTAACCCGAGATTTATTGATAGGTACAGATATTACTAGTGCATCGTTGTGCGGCTGTACAATGCCCTTGGTGTCTTCGTCACTTAACGAGATGGCTCCTTCCAGGACATAATCCCAAGTGCATTTTTCTCTAGTGATAGAAACTTTGGTACGCTTTATCATTGGCCCTTGGGGGATATCAACTCCCCCAATAATCGTGTTGCTTATGTGCTGAGGCTCCTCTTGTTCGACCTGTTTATTGGCGTGCCTGTTTCTGAAGTGGCTTTTGGCTCGCTCGCTTAGGAATTCTCGAAGGTACCCATTGTAGAACAAACGAGCTACTTCTTCTCTTAGCTGTCAGCAATCTTCATTCCTATGACCATGAGTACCGTGGTACTTACATACCAAACTAGGAGCTTTCTAGGCAGGGTCGGACTACAGTGGTCTTGGCCACCTTGCCGGGTGTCATCCGGATCCGTTTCCCCTCTGATCTGTGTCGTATGGTTGGTATCAATCTCTTATTGGCCTCGGCTCCTAATCGATGATTCTCTTAGACCATCGGTTCTGATGGAGTAAACAGACCCTGAAGGGGCCTCGAGTTGGTCATACTCGACTTTGATCTTCGATTGATACCTGTTTTGGACGTCGGCCCAGGTGACCGCTGTGTACTCTACCAATTTTTTCTTTATATATTGAGAGGCCTCAGAACTTTGGGGTTTCAGCCCTTGAATAAATTTGAATGGCCGCATCATCCACAACCTGTGGTAGATCCATCCATTCTATCTGGAACCTCGACACAAATCCCTAAGCATCTCGTTCTCCCTCTGCTTGACCTTGAAAAGCTTTGACTTCCTCGTCTCGAGATTGATGGCACCGACATGGGCCTTTACGAAAGCATCTGCAAGCATAACAAACGGGTCGATAGAATTCAGAGGCAAGTTGTAATACCATATCATTGCTCAATTGGACAAGGTTTCCCAAAATTCTTTCAGTAACACTGACTCGATTTCGTCGTCTTCCAAGTCATTCCCTTTGATTGCGCATGTATAGGAGGTTACATGCTCATTTGGATCCATGGATCCATTATACTTGGCAATGTCGGGCATTCGAAACCTCTTCGGGGTCGGTTTTGGTGCCGCTCTTGAGGGGAAAGGCTTTTTCACTATCCAAATGAAAGACGATCGATTATTTGAATGACCTTTTTGGAGTCCGGCCCCTTCAATATCGAAGGAGCTCCCGGGATCTGATCGACCCTGGAGTTATATGTTTCTACCTTCTTCTCGTTGGCCACAATCTTTTTCTTGCCAGGCTCCACCTGTTTTGTCAATGATTCGAGCATCTTCATTACCCCGGAAGTTTCCCAGCCCCTGAATTTTCCCAGTTCCACGGCAACTCGTTCATCCTTCTGAGTGCTTTCCTGGGACTACTCGGGCTCGACCTTGTTAGGAGCGTGGCTCTGGTTTTGTAACTGCACTATCGCCTCTTGCTGAGCCTACAACATTTCGAAAATCAACCACAGGCTCACCCCCCGCGAACGATGTTTTTGGGATCAGTCTGTAGATGGATGTTGATGGCCACAAAGGAGTTAGCATCGACCGGGTCGGCGACTGGCACACCATTGGGATTGACAAAGGGCACATCATTGCTAGGCATCACATTATTATTCTTTCCATGATGGACCGACTCAGCATTAACGATCAAGTGAGCTGACTGAGATTTTGACATCCTCAGGCTAACCTGCAATCAAAACTTTAAAGAACAAGCTTAAAATATGGTGTGTTATGGAGAATCATGTCGGTAGGAAAATTGGGCCCACGCATAAGGGGTGCTTTAAGGAAAAATATGGTTATTAGTTAACCCTATTACGCCCTATATAAGTACACTTACTATGTATAATAAAAAAATACTCTTTGCACTAATTTTCCACGCTATCTTCTCCCAAATCAGACGAGGGGTTTAGATTGTGATATAGGGCGTTGCTCCATCACAACGTGACAACCACCACCGACCAGTGATTCTAGCCGCGGTTCGTCTATCTTCCGCTTCCGCTTCACGAAGAACAAGTAAATTCTCGTTTTACGATTTACACGCTAATCTAATGTGTTTAGTTTAACGCTTTCCTTCATTGGTATCAGAGCCATAGGTTTGTTTTCTGGTCCGAAAATATAATAGAACTGTTTTAATCATTTTTTAAATCTAGAACTATGTATATGCTTTTTTGTAATATTATATGTGCAATTGGGATGCCAAAAATTATCTTCGCTGATCTTGAATAAAGATTTATACAGTGTATAAAATTTTTGACCGATGTTTTTAAGTAAACCAGTGCATAATTTCTTTTGGGGGCATAAACAATTTTTTCGTTACTGATTTGAAATAAGCTTTAGATCAGTCTTTGATAATTTTTTTAATATGAATATTGTTTTCATTTCTTTTAAGAAGCTGAACAAAAAAACAATTAGGCTTAGATATTTTTTCTCCAATGGCATCTGGCGGTGTGAGTCTTTTGGGAAAGAAGAAGAGAAAGTAGGTTTCTCTTTTTAAAATCCAAAGATGGTTTAAAAAAGAATTAATAAGGTGGCTGACATATGTTGTTCTCACGTGATTATCTCTACTTGAACCACAAATGTGTGGTCAATTCTTTCCTTAGCAGAACAAACATATTAAAAAAAATTATTATAAAATAAAAACTGTAAAGTAAAGAAACCGAACACAAGTATAGAGAGAGATTGATATATTATTCAACTTTAAACTGATGTACATGATGAACTGAAATCTCCTCTATTTATAAAAGAAAGGAAGCAGTTGGGAGGCTTTTTAGGAAGCTGCTGCGAGGCTTTCCTGGAAGCAGCTGCGAGACTTTTCAGGAAGGAGCTGTGAGGCTCTCCTGGAAGCAGCTGCGAGGCTTTACGGGAAGCAGCTATGAGACTTTTCTGGAAGCAGCTGCGGGGCTTTTCTTGAGCTGCTTGTAAGCTGTCTGCATGAGCTGCTCGCAACCTGCCTGTTTAATAAGAAGTTGCTGCAAGTGCTTGCAACCTGCATACATCAGCTGCTTGGAGATAAACTTCAATGGAATACTAAATGGATAATCTTCTTCAGGAAGATTATCTACAGCGGAGTAATAAATGGACATCCATAATAATATTTTCATAACACTCCCCCTTGGATGCTCATTATTAAGTGCCTTGTTAAAACCTTACTAGGAAAAACCCCATGGGAAAAACAATCTTAGTTAAGGAACAAGAGTACACTAATAATATACAATGCAAGTTGCCTCATTAAAAACCTTACCGGGAAAACTCAGTAGGGAAAAACCTGGGTAAGGAAAAAAAAGTACAGTGCATACTTTAGTCCCCTGATAAAAATGTTGTTTCAAATACCCAAGTCTCTACATTCTAATCTTGTATATAATCTTCTCGAAGGCTGTAGTTGGCAATGAGTTGATGAACAAATCTGCATGATTTTTACTTGAACGGATTTGTTACACATCAGTGTCACCATTTTTCTGAAGATCATGTGTGTAGAATAGTTTTGGTGAAATGCGCCTCGTTCTATATCCTTTTATATTTCCTCACATTAAATATCACAATATATGCTTAATCCCATTCCAATGTCTCTGTGTAGTAGAAGAGCTATATCTTGCTAGTAAATTAACAGAAAATACTATGTCATGCCTTGTAGTATTAGCAAGATACATAAGTGCACCAATTCCACTAAGATTAGGATATTTCAGGACTGAGGAATTCCTCATCCTCTTCTGGAGGTCGGAATGGATCCTTATTCACTTCAAGTAATCAAACAACATTGGTGTACTCAATGGGCGTGCTTTTGTCCATGTAAAGGCATTTTAAGACCCTTTCTGTATAGACAAATTATAACGACTCGATCGGTCATTTTGCTTTCTAGAACCTCGTTCCCCAAAATGAGACTCCCAGTATGTGCTATTACTATTTTATGACTTGCGGGAATTGTTAGTTCGGGAATTGGAAGTGTTTGGGTTAAAATCAGAACACTTGGTTCCTTAAGGTTTGTTAAAAAGGTCTAAGTTTTACTTGAGTCAATATTTTGAGTAAACGATCTTAGAACCGGGATTTTATGGTTCCAATAGAGTTTTATGATGATTTTGGAACTGAGCGTCTGTTCGGATCGGACTTTGGATGACCCAGGAGCGTTTCGGCGCTTAATATTGGAAGTTGGCACCTTGAACGTTTTAAAGTTTTTTAAATTTGGTTTGGAGTAGGTTTTGATGTTATCGAGGTCCTATTGGGATTACTAGCCTAAGAATACTTCCATATGGAAACTTAATACTTGCACACAAAATTTGAAGTCATTCTGAGTAGTTTATATATGTTTTGGCGCGTTCGGAGTAAGTTGGAAAACTTTGAAGTTCATAAGTTGATTCTATTGGTTTTGGGTTGCGGTTCTTAGTTTTAATGTTGTTTTCCGCATTTTGAGGGTGCGAGTGAGTCCTCTTTATGATTTCAAACTTGTTGGTATGTTTGGACGGGGCCTCTGTGGCCCCGGACGCCATTCGGACGATGCGCGAAGGTTGTTTAGCCTTGGGTACATAGCTGAAGCACCCAGATTCTGGTGTAATTGCACCAGTGGAGGGCCACCCGCAGGTGTGAGCTCGTAGAAGCAAGCCAGCAGCAGCAGAAGCGGCCCAGCATGGGCGTCCCAGAAACCGCAGATGCAGGCCAAACACGCAGGTGCGACACTCGCATTGCAGAAGCGGGCCAGTGGTCCGCAGATGCAAAAATAGACCAACTGGGGAAGGGCCGCATCTGTGATGATTTTTTTGCAGATGCGGAGCCGCGGATGCATCTTCCCCTCTGCAGAAGAGAAAATTGTTGAAGGTAGAATGGTCCTTTTAATGCAGGACTTATGTTATTTTGGCTCATTTGCTTTCATCTCTTGGGCGCTTTTGGAGCTCTTGGAAGGGGGTTTTCACCTAGCACTTTGAGGTAAGTAATTTCTATACAACATGAGTTTAAAACATAGATTATGGGAAGATTTTAACATGAAAAATTGTAAAAATTATGGGTTTAGATGAAAAACCTAAGTTTTGATAAAAATGGGATCGAACCACGAAAATGGTTATGGAATTAAGTGAAAATTATATATTTGAGTTCGCGAGGCTATGGATAACAACTTAATTTGAAAATTTCCGGAATCCGGGCACGTGGGCACAGGGGTGAATTTTAGGAATCCTTCAATTGGGGTTGGGTAATCACTCTAATAGTTAGAATACAAACTTTTGAACATGTATTGATTAATTTATACAACCTTTGAATAGTTTCGGATTGTTCGGCTCCCAGTTTAGGCTTAGAGTAAATTTGAGGCCGGAAAGAGAGCTTTGAGATAAGGTAAGTCTCTTGCCGAACCTTGTTATAGGGAATGTACCCATAGGTGATTTAAATTGCTATTTGCTTCTAATTGTGGGGGCTGCGTACGCACGAGGTGACGAGTGTCCGTGTGTAGCCAATAATTATGCTTGTGTCCCGGTAGTTTAGGACCTGAATCATGAAATATGTGTAATGTTTGCACCCTACTTGCTAATTAAAGTATCTAAATTATATTGAGACTTGTTAGAGGAATTGTAAAAGACCGAATTTCACTTACTTGAGTTTTGGCGGATTACTTGACTGTTAATGAAAATTGTGTTTGGTTGTACATTAACCTTGTATTAGCTCTTAAACTGGTTGTCTATTAAGTATCCTCTCTTCTTATGGAGTGGGCCGAACGCGTCGGCAGTAGATAGATGCATCTATGGTTCGTGCCGCTCGACCCTCGGCAGTATACACATTACTTTGGATCGGGCCATACGACCTCGGCATAATCGTGCGTGATAACACTCGAAGTGTAATTATATACTTGATATCGTTTCCTGGCTTGAGAGGCGAAAATTATATGAGACAGAAATTTATTTGGACCTTACCATGTGTGTAAAATTTAACTTTCTACTTGTTATTGAATTATTATTATTATTGTTTACATAACCCATGCTCATTTAGAATTTTGTATTTCTTTACTGTCAGCCCATAGTAAGTGTCAATGTCGATCCCTCGTCACTACTTATTCGAGGTTAGACTTGATACTTACTGGATACATGATATTTATATACTCACGCTACACTTCTGCACTGACCATGCAGGATCTGAGGCAGTTGGCGGTCACACCGGCGCACATCCTCGATACCCTGAGGCCTAGTGGTGAGCTATTTCCTGAGCCGTTCTGCAGCTCCTAAAGCCTTTCTTTTGTACTTATTTGCTGTCTATGTTATTTCAGACAGTAGTTAGAGTTTTGTATATTCTACTAGTGCTCATACACTTATGACACCAGATCTTGGCACACACTCTAGTATACTTTATGATTTTGGAGTATTTATATATCTATGATTGCACTCCATTGTTTTCGTTCATTTATTAAACCTCCTACTACTTAAATCTCTTAATAAATTGAATTCAAATTACTTGGAAAACTATCAAAAGGAGTAATCACATAGTTATTTCACCGTTGGGCGCCATCACGGCATATAGGAGAAATTGGGTCGTGACAACATGGTATCAGAGCACTAGGTTCACGTAGGTCTCACAAGGTATGAGCAAGCCTAATAGAGTCTTGCGGATATGTGCGGAGACGTCCGTACTTATCTTCGAGAGACTATAGAGTGTTCGGAAACTAATCTTTTCTTCATCTCCTATCGTGCAATTGATGTTGTGCTAAGTGTCATTCTATTATTCTCTCGCAGATAGTGAGAAAGCGCTCAGCAGATGTACCCGATCATGGAGGAGTTGCTCCCCCTATTGCTAGAGGACAAGGCAGAGGCCGAGGGAGGGCTCCAGGTCGTGGTAGAGGACGAGGGCATCCTAGAATTGTTCTAGTCAAGCCACCAGCGGATCCAGTAGAGGATCCTATTATTGAGGAGCAGGGCGAGGTGCCTGCAACAGAGCGAGCCCGGGTGGATTTCATGTCCGCACCGGGATTCCAGGAGGTCATAGGCTATATGTTGCGGTTCATGGATTCTATGACTCAGGCTGGTTTATTTCCAGCGGACCCAGCCACATCTCAGACGGGAGGGGGAGCACAAACCCCTACCGCTCAGACTCTAGAGCATGCAGATGTCGTATATCATACCCCGGGTGCATTACTCGTGGGCGGAGCTCAGCCAGTTGCAGCAGTTATACCTGAGCCCATACCAGCTACGACCGGCGATCCGCAGAAGCTATTGGACAAATGGACCAAGCTTCATCCTCTTGTCTTTGGAGGTGAGCGACATGAGGATCCCCAGGACTTTATTGATCGGTCCAGGGACAGACTACACAACATGAGGATATTGGAGTTCCATGGGGTGGATTTTACTATGTTCCAGTTGGAGGGCATGGGCCGTAGCTAGTGGAAGTCATATCTTCTCGGCAGACCAGCAACGTCTCCTCCCATGACTAGGATCCGTTCACATGCCTCTTCTTGGACATGTTTATTCCACCCTCTCGAGCAGCTCCAGTAGGGTCAGATGGCAGTGACCGGCTATGAGGCGAGGTTCTCTGAGTTGTCTCACCATGCACTTATGATACTTCCTACCGATGTAGAGAGAGTGCGAAGGTTTGTTGCCGGGTTGCACTCCGGTATCCAGGCCAACATGACTCAAGAGGTGGAGATAGAGACTTTTTACGGGCTAGTTATGGAGATAGCTCAGGGGATCGAGGGTGTCCGTCTGTGGAGCCGAGAGCAGGCGACGAGGGATAAGAGGTTTCGATATTCTAGAGAGTTCAGTGGTGCCCGGGTTGGGGGCAGGGGTCAGTTCATAAGGGATCAGTCTAGCAGGCCCGCATATCCACATCGGGGTTAAAGCAATTAATCTAACTGAAGGTTTACATAATAAGGGGGTAAAAACCCAAAACACAAGTGCGGAATGATAGCCCGACATCGGGGTATCACTAAGTCATGAGCATCTAACGACCAATCTTGAAACAGAGTCTACTACAGTCAAAGCCAAATGCCAATACAAGAGAGAAAAGATAATAAAAAAGGAGAAACAAGGACTGTGGACACCGGCAGCTACCTTGTATGTCTCCGATAATCAGCTCGCGCACGAACTCAACGACCACCAGAACCGTAAACACCTGGATCTGCACATGAAGTGCAGGGTGTAGTATAAGTACAACCAACTCAGCAAGTAACATAATTAAATAAGGAACTGAGAAGAAATGACGAGCTATAAAAATATAGATCATTTCAAAAGTTTTTAGTAAATAGCGAACATGCTTTCAAATCCGGTGGTATAAGTCAAGTCAGTTCGAGCTCAAGTAAAACAGATATGGATCTTCCAGAATATTCACAACAACAACATATAACAACTAAGTGCAACAATAAATAAAAGCCAGTACAGCCTCTCACCGAAGCAGCCACTCAA
Organism: Nicotiana otophora; assembly: GCA_000715115.1. Taxonomy (NCBI): domain Eukaryota; kingdom Viridiplantae; phylum Streptophyta; class Magnoliopsida; order Solanales; family Solanaceae; genus Nicotiana; species Nicotiana otophora. The sequence continues at coordinate 41,625 of AWOL01S0025965.1, read as the reverse complement.
CTCATCTCAACAGCTCATACTCTCGGCTCTCAGCCCTCAATACACACTATCAATAGGTACCTGCGCTCACTGGGGGTGTATAGACTCCAGAGGGGATCCTTCAGCCCAAGGGCTATATCGCTGTGGTGTGCAGCCCGATCCAATATTGTTGCGGCGTGCAACCCGATCCAATATTATTGTGTCATGCAACCCGATCCAATAATATATCTATAGCCCGAAGGCTTGTTGCGGCATGCAACCTGATCCAATATTGTTGCGGCATGTAACCCGATCCAATATTGCAGCTGCGTGCAACCCGATTCAATAATATATATATAGCCCGAAGGCTTGTTGCGGCGTGCAACTCGATCCATATACCTCACTACTCGCACCTCAGCACTCATGCCCTACCTCAGTCACTAACCTCTCCAGCCCCTCGGGCTCACAAAATATCATAATAATTAGCCCAAACAGAGAATACAACAAGTATCAACAAGAAATGAAAGGGAACAAAGATATAACACAAGTAAGACTGTGACTGAGTACAAGACAAAAATTAGCAGTCAATTTAACAAGTATACGACCGCTGTGGGTCCCAACATTGATATCATATGGCCTAAGCATGGTTTCTAACATGAAGGGCAGTCAATTGCTCAAAGACAAGAAAAAACAAGTAATAACAATGGCTATTCGACTTTACAGTCTCACGGGACGGACCAAGTCACAATCCCTCACGGTGCACGCTCACACGCCCATCACCTAGCATGTGAGTCACCTCCAAATATTCACATCATACCAATTCTTGGGGTTTCATACCCTCCAAACAAGATTTAAGATTGTTACTTACCTCAACCGTATAGAAATCCTACTCCGAAATGCCTTTGCCTCTCGAATCGGCCTCCAAATGCCCCGAATCGAGCCAGAAACAGTACGAGATAATCAATATTGGCTAAAATGATCAATTTCACAAGAAAATAACTAAAATATAGTCCAAAATCCGAAATTAGCTCAACCTGGCCCCCGAGCCCACGTCTCGAAACCCGACGAAAGTCACAAAACCTAAAATCCCATTCAATCACGAGTCTTACCATACCCAATTTATCACAATCCGGCCTCAATTGTCCATCCAAAACCCAAAAATGCACTCTCCAATTCCCAAGCCCCAATCTCCCAAATCTCACCTCAAACACTCTCCAACTAGGTGTAAAACATCAGTGGGGAAACACCATTATTGAAGATAAATAGGCACAAGGAACTTACCTCAGTTATTACTCTGAAATCTCTCTCAAATCCCCAAACTCCGAGCTAAAACATGATGAAAATGGTGAAAAATCTCGAAGTCTTCTATTTATAGGTTCTGCCCAGACTTCTCGCACCTGCGGCTCCATTTCCAAAACGACGCCGAAACCTTCCAAACCACGTTTTATTGACCTCACATTTTATACACAAGTCAAAAATAACACCACGAACCTATTCCAACTTCCGAAAATCCAATCTGACCCCGATATCAAAATTTCCATTGCCGGACAAAATCGCTAAAATTCCAACTTTCGCCAATTCAAGCCTAATTCTACTACGGACCTCCAAATCACATTCCAGACGTGATCCTAAGATGAAAATCACCTAATGGAGCTAACGTAACCATAAAAATTCAAATCCAAGGTCGTTTTCCCACAAGTCGACATCCAGTCGACTTTTCTAACATAAGCTTCCAATTAAGAGACTAAGTGTCTCAATTCACTCCAAAGCCACTCCGGACCCGAACCAACCAACCCGGTAAGACATAATACAGCTATAAAGTACAAAAGAAGTAGAAATGGGGGAAACGGGGCTATAACTATTGAAACGACCGGCTGGGTCGTTACATCTTCCTCATCTTAAATAAATGTTCGACCTTGAACGGGTCTAGAAACATACCTAGAGTCTCAAATAGGTGTGGATATCTGCTCTGTATCTCCCGCTCGGTCTCCCAAGTGGCCTCCTCCACAGGCTGACCTCTCCACTGCACCTTCACTGAAGCTATATCATTTGACCTCAACTTCTAAACCTGCCGCTCCAAAATGGCCACCGGCTCCACATCATAAGTCATATCACCATCCAACTGAACCGTGCTGAAATTGAAAACATGGGACGGATCGCCGATATACTTTCATAGCATAGAAACATGAAATACTAGATGCACACTCGACAAGCTAGGTGGCAAGTCAAGCTTGTAAGCCACCTCCCCGATCCTCTGAAGAACCTCAAAAGGCCCAATGAACCGAGGGCTCAACTTGCCCCTCTTCCCAAACCTCATAACACCCTTCATGGGTGATACCTGCAGTAGAACCTTCTCCCCGACCATGAAAGACACATCACGGACTTTCCTGTAAGCATAGCTCTTCTGCCTAGACTGCGTCATGCAAAGCCGCTCCTGAATCAATTTCACCTTGTCTAATGCATCCTCGACCAAGTCTGTACCCAAGAGCCTAGCCTCACTCGGCTCAAACCATCCCACCGGCGATCTACACCACCTCCCATATAAAGCCTCGTACGGAGCCATTTGAATGCTCGACTGGTAACTGTTGTTATATGCAAACTCCGCGAGCGGAAGAAACTGGTCCCATGAGCCCCCAAATCAATGACACAAGCACGTAACATGTCCTCCAATATCTGGATAGTGCGCTCGGACTGTCCGTCCATAAGAGGGTGAAAGGTTGTGCTCAACTCAACCTGAGTACCCAACTCTCGCTGCATGGCCCTCCGAAACAGCGATGTAAACTATGTGCCTCCATCTGAAATAATGGAAACTGGGATACCATGAAGGCGAACAATCTCTCAGATGTAAATCTCAGCCAACCGCTCTGAAGAATAAGTAGTACCAACTGGAATGAAGTGCGCGGACTAGTCAGCCGATCCACAATCACCCAAATAGCATCAAACTTCATCGAAGTTCATGGGAGCCCAACTACGAAATACATGGTGATCTGCTCTCACTTCCACTTTGGGATATTTAACCTCTGAAGCAAGCCACCCGGTCTCTGATGCTCATACTTAACCTGCTGGTAGTTGAGACACCGAGCCCCAAACCCAACTATATCCTTCTTCATCCTCCTCTACCAATAGTGCTATCTCAAATCCTGGTACATCTTTGCGGCACCCGGATGAATGGAATACCGCGATCTGTCTCCTCAAGAATCAACTCTCGAAGCCTATCCACATTGGGCACACATATCCGGCCCTGCATCCTCAATACGCCATCATCACCAATAGTCACATCTCTAACATCACCTCGCCGAACCATGTCCTGAAGGATGAGCAGATGGGGGTCATCATACTGACGCTCCCTGATACAATCATAAAGAGAAGTCATAGAGACCACACAAGCCAATACCCGACTCATCCCCGAAATATCCAATCTGACAAGCTGGCTAGCTAAGGCCTGAACATCCAATGCTAAGGGTCTCTCTGCTGCTTGAAGATACTCTAAACTCCCCAAACTCTCTACCCAGAAACTCAAGGCATCGGCCACCATATTGGCCTTCTCGGGATGGTACAAAATGGTGATATCATAGTCCTTAAAAAGCTCCAACCACCTCCGCTGACGCAAGTTAAGATCCTTCTTCTTGAACAGATGCTGCAAACTCCGGTGATCAGTGTAGATATCACAATGAACCCCATACAGATAGTGCCGCCAAATCTTCAAGGCGTGAACAATAGCTGCTAACGCAAGATCATGGACAGGATAGTTCTTCTCATGGGTCTTCAACTGGCGCGAAGCATAAGTAATCACTCTACCCTCCTTCATCAGAACACATCCAATACTTATCTGTGAGGCATCATAATACACTATGTAAGAACTAGAAGCTGATGGCAAAATTAGAACTGGGGCCGTGGTCAAACAAGTCTTGAGCTTCTGAAAGCCCTCCTCGCACTCATCCGAGCACCTGAATGGAGACCCATTTGGGTCAATTTGGTCAAAGGGGATGCAATAGATGAAAAACCCTCCACACAACGATGGTAATAGCCTACCAAACCAAGAAAGCTCCTAATCTTCGTGGCTGAGGACGGTTTTGGACAACTCTGCAACGCCTCTATCATCTTCGGATCCACCTGAATACCCTCGCTCGACACCACGTGCCCCAAGAACGCCACTGAACCGAGCCAAAACTCACACTTGGAGAACTTTGCATAAAGCTTCTCCTCCCTCAATCTCTGTAACACAATCCTCAGATGCTGGGCATGCTCTTCCTGGCTACGAGAGTACACCAGGATATTATCAATGAATACAATAACGAACGAGTCCAAATAAGGCTGAAACACACTGTTCATCAAATGCATGAACGTTGCTGGGGCGTTAGTCAGCCCAAACAATATCACAAGGAACTCATAATGGATATATCGGGTCCTGAAAGTTGTCTTAAGAATATTCGAATCCCGAATCTTCAGCTGGTGATACCATGACCTCAAATCAATCTTAGAGAACACCCTTGCCCCCTGAAGCTGGTCAAATAGATCATCAATACATGGCAAAGGATACTTGTTCTTGACTGTGACCTTGTTCAACTGCCTGTAGTCAATGCACATCCTCATAGAACCATCCTTCTTCTTTACAAATAGAACCAGTGCACCCCAAGGTGACATACTAGGCCGAATAAACCCCTTATAAAGGAGTTCCTGAAGTTGTTCCTTCAACTCCTTCAACTCCGCCGGTTCCATACGATACAGTGGAATAGAAATGGGCTAAGTGCCAGGCACCAAATCAATACCGAAGTCAATATCCCTGTTAGGCGGCATGCCCGGCAGGTCTACAGGAAATACATCCGAAAAATTGCAGGAGTCTCTGCACTAACATCCCTCACAAAAATTCAAATAGGATAGACAACCCTTCTCAACCATCCGCTGAGCCTTCAAGTATGAAATCACTATTCTGGGAACATAGTCTATAGAACCGCTCCACTCAACCCTCGGCAACCCCCGCATCGCTAATGTCACAGTCTTAGCGTGACAATTTAGAACAGCATGACATGGAGACAACCAATCCATACCCAATATCACATCAAAATCGACCATACTGAGCAGCAAAAGATCCACTCTGGTCTCCAGACCCCCAATAGTCACCATACATGACCGATATATGTGATCCACAATAATAGTATCACCCACAGGAGTAGATACATGAACAGATGAAACTAAAGACTTATGGGGCATATCTAAAAAATGAGCAAAATATGAGGAAACATATGAATAAGTGGAACCAGGGTCAAATAATACAGAGGCATCTTTGTGGCAAACTGAGACAATACCTGTAATTACAGCATCTGAATCAATGGCATCTGATCTAGTAGGGAGGGCATAGAAACGGGCCTAGCCACCCCCTGATCTGCCTCCCCCTCTCGGGAGACCCCTAGCTGACTGGGCTCCACCCTGGGCTGGCTGGGCGGGTAGTGGAGGGGCTGGTGCTGATGACATAGGCTGGCTCCCTTGTGGAGCAGGACCCCCCACTATACCGGGACACTCACTCCTTATGTGACCAAACTCCCCATACTCATAGCAACTCCTCGGTGCTGGTGTAGGGGACTGAAGGGAGCCCTGAGCACCAGGATAACTGGCAGAAGGATATGGCATAGACGAACCCTGACCCGATGCAGCACGGGACGAACTCTGCGCTGGAGAGCACCGAGAGATGAACGACCCTATTGATAACTGTGAGAACCATGGCCAGATGATGCACCACGGTGAACTAGACGAGCCGTCTGAGCATGTCTGAAAGGATGACCTCTACTGTGCTGGAACTAACCCTTAGAAGGAGCTGTGCTAAATCCACCCTATCCACGAGGCCTCTTGGACTCCCTCTCAACCCTCTCCTAACTGTGAACCATCTCAATCTGACGAGCAATGTCGACAACCTCATCAAAAGTAGCACCAGACACTCTCTCTCTGGTCATAAGCAATCACAGCTGAAAAGTGAGGCCATCTATAAACCTCCTAATCCTCTCCCTGTCTGTGGGAACCAACTAGATAGCATGACGGACCAACTTCGAGAATCACATCTCATACTGTGTCACAGACATATCACCCTGACGAAGCTGCTCAAACTATCTGCGCAGCTCCTCTCTACGGGACTGAGGCACGCACTTCTCCAGAAAGATAACGGAGAACTGCTGCCAGGTAAAGGGTGTTGTGCCGACCGACCTACACCTCTCGTAAACCTCCCACCAACTAAATGCAGTCCTAGAGAACTGAAAGGTAGTGAACGAGACCCTAATGGTCTCCAGAATACCTGTTGTACGGAGTATCCTCTGACACCTGTCCAAGAAACCCTGTGCATCCTCTCCCTCTGCACCACTTAAAGATGGAGGCTGGAGTCTCCCAAACCTCTCCAATCTACGCCGCTCATCCTCAGGCATAGCAGGAACCACATAGTCCTGAGCAGCTACAACCGGATGGGCTGGTGGTGCCCTCAGTGTCTAGAGTCCCTGTACTACCTACTCAGGTGTGCGGACGGCGACAGTCTGAGTGCCTCCCCCGTCCTGAGAAGTGGCTATTGCCGTCAAAATAGAGACCGCCTGAACAAGGCCGGTGCACAAGGTCAGAATCTGAGCTAAGGCCTCCTGAAGGCCAGGAATCACGATGGGCACAGGTGGTGCCTGAGCTGGTGCATCAAGAACTAGAATTTGGTCCTGATCTGGGGTAACTGGTGGATCTGTAGGTACTGCCCCAACTGCTGTACGGGCTGCACCTCTGCCTCAATAGCGACCTCTACCGTGACCTTGGCCTCTCGCGGCCCTGGCTGGTGGTACTGGTGGCTGTCCATTCTACCCAGTGGTACACACAACCTCTCAAAGATAGGTACAGACGTCTCCGTACTGATCTGCAACACTCTACTAAACCTGCTCGTGACTCATGAGACCTATGTAACCTAGGCTCTGATACCAACTTGTAACGACCCAAATACCTAACAAGTTGTGATGGCGCCTATCGTGGAACTAGGCAAGCCGACATTCTCAATATGCTTTCAATATATAACAGAAGTGAGCTAAAGCAATTAAACTAACTGAAGGCTTACATAATAAAGGGGTAAAAACCCGTAATACAAGTGCGGAATGATAGCCCGACATCGGGGTGTCACTAAGTCATGAGCATCTAACAACCAATCTAGAAACAGAGGCTACTACAGCCAGTGCCAAATGCCAATACAAGAGAGAAAAGATAATAAGAAAAGAGAAACAAGGACAGCGGACGCCGGCAGCTACCTCGTATGTCTTCGATAATCAGCTCGCGCACGAACTCAGCGACTGCCAGAACCGTACACACCTGGATCTGCACATGAAGTGCAGGGTGTAGCATGAGTACAACCAACTCAGCAAGTAACATAACTATATAAGGAACTGAGAAGCAGTGACGAGCTACAAAAATATAGATCATTTCAAAGGTTTTCAGTAAAGAGTGAACATGCTTTCAAATCCGGTGATATAAGTCAAATCAATTCGAGCTCAAGTAAAACAAATATGAATCTTCCAGTATTTTCACAACAACAACATATAACAACTAAGTGCAACAATAAATTAAAGCAAGTACAGCCTCTCAANGTCTGTGCCAAATGCCAATACAAGAGAGAAAATATAATAAGAAAGGAGAAACAAGGACTGCGGATGCCGATAACTACCTCGTAAGTCTCCGATAATCAGCTTACGCACGAACTCAGCGACCGCCAGAACCGTACACACCTGGATCTACACATGAAGTGCAGGGTGTAGCATGAGTACAACCAACTCAGCAAGTAACATAACTATATAAGGAACTGAGAAGCAGTGACGAACTATAATAATACAGATCATTTCAAAAGTTTTTAGTAAAAAGTGAACATGCTTTCAAATCCGGTAGTATAAGTCAAATCAGTTCGAGCTCAAGTAAAACAAATATGAATCTTCCAGAAATTTCACAACAACATCAGATAGCAACTAAGTGTAGCAATAAATAAAAGTAAGTACATCCTCTCAAGGAACCAGTCACTCAACTCATCTCAACAGCTCATACTCTCGGCTCTCAGCCCTCAATACACACTCTAAATAGGTATCTACGCTCACTGGGGTGTACAGACTTCGGAGAGGCTCCTTCAGCCCAAGCGCTATATTGCTACGGTGTGCAGACCGATCCAATATTATTGTGGCATGCAACCCGATCCAATATTATTGCGGCGTGCAACCCGATCCAATAATATATATATAGCCTGAAGGCTTGTTGCGGCGTGCAACCCGATCACATATTGTTGCGGCGCGCAACCCGATCCAATATTGTTGTTGCGTGCAACCCGATCTAATAATATATATATATATATAGCCCAAAGGCTTTTTGTGACGTGCAACCCGATCCATATACCTCACAGCTCGCAGGTTGGTACTCAGGCCCTATCTCAGTCACTAACCTCTCCAGCCCCTCGGGCTCACAGAATATCATAATAATTAGCCCTAAACAGAGAATACAACAACTACCAAAGAGAAATGAGAGGGAACAGAGATATGACACACAAGTAAGACTGTCACTGAGTACAAGACAACAATTAGCAGTCAATTCAACAAGTATACGACCGCTGCGGGTCCCATTATTGATATCATATGGCCTAAGCATGGTTTCTAACATAAAAGACAGTCAATTGCTCAAAGACAAGGAAACACATGTAATAACAATGGCTATTCGACTTTACAACCTCACGGGACAGACCAAGTCACAATCCCTCACGGTGCACGCTCACACGCTCATTACCTAGCATGTGCGTCACCTCCAAATATTCACATCATACCAATTCTTGGGGTTTCATACCCTCAAAACCAGATTTAAGACTGTTACTTACTTTAACCGCGCAGAAATCCTACTCCGAAATGCCTTTACCTCTCGCATCGGCCTCCAAATGCCCCGAGTCTAGCCACAAACAGTACAAGATAATCAATATTGGCTAAAAGGATCAATTCTACAAGACAACTACTAAAACACGGCCCCCCGAGCCCACGTCTCTCAACCTGATAAAAGTCACAAAATCCGAAAGGCCATTCACTGACGAGTCTAACCATACCAAATATATCAAAATCCGACCTCAATTGCCCCTCCAAAACCCCAAACTTCACTCTCCAATTCCCAAGCTCTAATCTCCCAAATCTCACCTCAAACACTCACCAACTAGGTGTAAATAAAATCAGTGGGGAAATACCATTATTAAAGATAAATAGGCACAAGGAACATACCTCAGTGATTACTCCGAAATCTCTCTCAAAGTCCCCAAAATCTGAGATAAACAATGATGAAAATGTTGAAAAATCTCGAAGTCTTCTATTTATAAGTTCTGCCCAGACTTCTCGCACCTGCGGCTCCATTTCCACATCTGCGGAGCCGCATCTGCGGGCAAAGCCCCGCTTCTGCAGAAAAAATCACTAAACACTGCCTCCGCTCCTACAATCAAGTGACCGCATCTGCACTCTTCGCGGGTGCGGGAACTACATCACACCTGCGGTCCAAACTCGCACCTGCGCCCCTAAATCCGCTTCTGCGACCATCGCACCTGCGGGATGCCATCACACCTGCGTCCTCTGCCCAGATCCTCCTTAGCTGCATCTGCGGCTCCTCCTTTGCCTCTTTAGGCTTGCACATGCGGATCCCACTCTGCTGGTGCGGTTATACCAGTAGCAGCAGCTTCAGCTGTAATTCCTCAACTCACATCAAGCTGTTAACAACCCGGAATCACCCTGAGGCCTACGACACCTCAATCAATTATACCAACAAGTCCTATAACCCGATATGAACTTAGTAGAACCTTCGAATCCCTCAAAACAACATCAAAATACCAAATTACACCCGGATTCAAGCCTAAAGAACTTCTAAACTTCCTAATTCCACAACAACGCCGAAACCTTCCAAACCACGTCCGATTGACCTCATATTGTACACACAAGTTAAAAATAACACCACGAACCTATTCCAACTTCCGAAAATCCAATCCGACCCCGATATCAAAATATCCACTGCCGGCTAAAATCGCCAAAATTCTAACTTTCGCCAATTCAAGCCTAATTCTACTACAGACCTCTAAATCGCATTCCGGGTGCACTCCTAAGTCCAAAATCACCTAACGGAGCTAACGGAACAATAAAAATTCATATCCGAGGTCGTTTTCCCACATGTAGACATCCGGTCGATTTTTTCAACTTAGGCTTCCAATTAAGAGACTAAGTGGGCGTTTGGACATAAGAATTGTAAAATTCCAAAATAGGGGAAAAGGAATTTTCAAGTGAAAATGGTATTTGAAATTTAGAGTTGTGCTTGGACATGAATATAATTTTGAGTTATTGTTTAAGTTTTGTGAGTGATTTTTGTGAAAAGTTTGGAAAACATCTTTTTGGAGTTTTTCAAATTTTCTAAAATTTCCAAAATGCATCTTCAAGTGAAAATTGGAAATTTTATGAACAAACGCTGATTTAGAAAAAGAGTGAAATTTATTTTTAAAAAAGAAAAAAATTTCTTATGTCCAAACGGGCTCTAAGTGTCTTAACTCACTCCAAAACCACTCCAGATCCGAACCAACCAACCCGATAAGACATAATACAACTGTAAAGCACAAAAGAAGCAGAAATGGGGGAAATGTGGCTACAATTCTCGAAATGACCGGTCGGGTCGTTACACCTCCGCAGAAGCAAAAATCGATGAAGGCAGAATGGTCCATTTTCTTTCATCTCTTGGCCGATTTTGGTGCTCTTGGAAGGGGGTTTTCACCTAGTACTTTGCGGTAAGTAATTTCTATACAATATGAGTTTAAAACATAGATTATGGGTAGATAAAAAATCTAGATTTTGATAAAAATAAGATCGAACCACGAAAACAGTTATGGAATTGAGTGAAAATTATATGTTTGAGTTCGTGAGGCTATGGGTAACAACTTGCTTTGAAAAATTCTGGAATCCGGGCACGTGGGCCAAGGGGTGAATTTTAGGAATCCATCAATTAGTGTTGGGTAATCACTCTAATAGTTAGAATACGAACTTTTGAATATGTATTGATTAATTTATACAACCTTTGAATAGTTTCGGATTATTCGGCACTGAGTTGAGGCTTTAGAGTATATTTAAGGTCAGCAAGCGAGCTTTGCGATAAGGTTAGTCTCTTGCCTAACCTTGTAAGAGGGAATTTACCCCATAGGTGATTTAAATTGATATATTCTTCTAATTGTGGGTGCTACGTACGCACGAGGTGACAAGATGTTGTGCGTAGCTACTAATTATGCTTGTGTCCGGGTAGTTTAGGACTCGAATCATGAAATACTTGTAATGTTTGCATCCTACTTGCTAATTAAAGTATTTAAATTATATTGGAACTTGTTAGAGGAATTGTAAAAGACCGAATTTCACTTACTTGAGTTTTGGCGGGTTACTTGACCGTTAATGAAAATTGTGGTTCATAGTACATTAGCCTTGTATTAGCTCTTAAACTGGTTGTCTATTAAGTATCCTCTCTTCTTATGGAGCGGGAAGAACGTCTCGGCAGTAGATAGATGCATATATGGTTCATGATGCTCGACCCTCGGTAGTGTACACACTATTCTAGATCGGGCCGTACGACCTCAGCATAATCGTGCATGATAACACTCGAAGTGTAATTATATATTTGATATCTTTTCTTGGGTTGAGAGGCGAAAATTATATAGATAGAAATTTATTTGGAGCTTACCATTGGTGAAAGAATTTAATTACTTACTATTTGTTAGTGAATTATTATTATTATTTACATAACCCATGCTCATTTAGAATTCTGTATTTCTTTATTGTCAGCTCAAAGTAAGTGTCGATGTTGACACCTCGTCAATACTTTTTCAATGTTAGAATTGATACTTACTGGATACATGTTATTTATGTACTCACGCTACACTTCAGCACTGACCGTGCAGGATCTGAGGCAGGTGCATCTGGCGGTCACACCGGCGCATATCTCCGATACCCTGAGGCCTAGTGGTGAGCTGCTTCCTGAGCCGTTCTGCAACACCTAGGGCCTTTATTTTGTACTTATTTTCTATCTATGTTATTTTAGACAATAGTTAGAGTTTTGTATATTCTATTAGTGCTCATACACTTGTGACACCACGTCTTAACACACACTCTAGTAGACGGGCACCATCACGGCTTATAGGTAAAATTGGATCGTGACAGCGCAGGCCGAACGCCTCGGCAGTAGATAGATCCATCTATGGTTCGTGTCACTCAACCCTCGGCAGCAGGGGCAGAGTCACCTTATGGGAAGCGGTGTCACATGCCACCGCTTCGTCAGAAAATTTGACCAAGTATGTATATATAGTTCAAGAAAAACCAAGTTATGTTGCATATAATTAAATAAATGACACTACTGTGAAATAAAGACGCCCACTGATCAGTTGGTTAGCGCTACAATTTCTGACTTGAGGTTAGGAGTTCGAATCTGGTTCACACCAGACTAACATTTTTATCAATTTGGATTGTTTCTTTAATAAAAATGATTATATTTTATGAAACTTGAACCATTAACTTCTAATAAACTACGTCGTTATAAATTTGCTTGAGTTAGAATTCATTTTCTTTGTCAAACTAACAATAAGTATAATGAAATTATGTAAACTAAGACATATGTAGTGCATTATTTTTATTGAGGTTATTATAAATATATTTTAAAAATAAAAACTCATTATTGAGAGTTGTAGTTCTATTTTAAATTGTGTGTGTTTCAATATGATGTTATTATAGTAATTTATTTATTTGTTCACCATTGTTTTTAATATAAAAAAATATGACACCGCTTATAAATTATCCTACGTACGCCACTGCTCGGCAGTGTACCCATTATTCTGGATCGGGACGTATGACCTCGGCATAATCGTGCGTGATAACACTCGAAGTGTAATTATATATTTGATATCTTTTCCTGGCTTGAGAGGCGAAAATTATATGAGACAGAAATTTATTTAGAACTTACCATGTGTGAAAGAATTTAATTAGTTTCTGCTTGTTATTGAATTTTTATTATTATTTACATAACCCATGCTCATTTAGAATTCTGTATTTCTTTACTGTCAGCCTATATTAAGTGTCGATGCCGACCCCTCGTTACTACTTATTTGATGTTAGACTTGATACTTACTAGGTAAATATTGTTTATATACTCAAAATACACTTCTGCACTGACCGTGCAGTATCTAAGGCAGTGGGCGGTCACACCGGCGCACATCCTCGATACCCTGAGGCCTAGTGGTGAGCTGTTTCCTGAGCCGTTCTGCAGCACCTAAAGCCTTTCTTTTGTACTTATTTGTTGTCTATGTTATTTCAGACAGTAGTTAGAGTTTTGTATATTCTACTAGTGCTCATACACTTATGACACCAGGTCTTGGCACACACTCTAGTATACTTTACGATTTTGGAGTATTTACATATCTATGATTGTACTCCATTGTTTTCGTTCATTTATTAAACCTCCTACTTCTTAAATCTCTTAATAAATGGAATTTAAATTACTTGAAAACCTATCAAAAGGAGTAATAATGTAGTTATTTCATCATTGGGAGTCATCACCACCTATAGGTGATATTGGATCGTGACAACGCGGGCCGAACGCCTCGGCAGTAGATAGATGCATCTATGGTTCGTGTCGCTCAATCCTTGGCAACAGGGGCGGATCCACCTTATGGGAAGCGGTGTCATGTGATACCACTTCGTCGGAAACTTTTACCAAGTATGTATATATAGTTCAAGCAAAACCAAGTTATTTTGAATATAATTAAAAAATGACACTACTCTGAAATAAAGACGCCCAGTGATTTGCTGATTAGCGCTACAATTTCTTAATAGAGGTAAGGAGTTCGAATCTGGTTCACACCAGGCTAACATTTTTATCAATTTGGATTGTTTCTTTAATAAAAAATAATTATATTTTATGAAACTTGAACCATTAACCTATAACAAACTATATCGTTATAAAACCGCTTGAGCTAGAATTCATTTTCTTTGTCAAACTAACAATAAGTAGAATGAAATTATATAAACTATGACATATTTAGTGCATTATTTTTATTGAGGTTATTATGAATATATTTTAAAAATAAAAACTCGTTATTGAGAGTTGTAGTTTTATTTTAAATTGTGTGTGTTTTAATATGATGTAATTATAGTAATTTATTTATTTATTCACCATTTTTTAATTATAAAAAAATATGATATCGCTTATAAATTATCCTGCGTACGCTACTCCTCGGCAATGTACCCATTATTCTAGATCGGGACGTACGACCTTGGCATAATCGTGCATGATAACACTCGAAGTGTAATTATATATTTGATATCGTTTCCTGGCTTGAGAAGCAAAAATTATATGAGACAGAAATTTATTTGAAACATACCATGTGTGCAAGAATTTAATTACTTTTAGCTTGTTATTGAATTATTATTATTATTTACATAACTCATGCTCATTTAGAATTCTGTATTTCTTCACTGTCAGCACATAGTAAGTGTCGATGTCGACCCCTCGTCACTACTTCTTTGAGGTTAGACTTGATACTTACTAGGTACATATTATTTATGTGCTCAAGCTACACTTCTGCACTAACTGTGCAGGATCTGAGGCAGGTGGCATCCTCGAGTCTTTGAGACCTAGTGGAGAGCTGCTTACTGAGCTGTTCTCCAGCACCTAAAGCCTTTCTTTTGTACTTATTTTCTATCTATGTTATTTCAGCCAGTAGTTAGAGTTTTGTATATTCTACTAGTGCTCATACACTTGTGACACCATGTCTTGGCACACACTCTAGTATACTTTATGATTTTGAAGTATTTAGATATCTTTGATTGCACTCCATTATTTTCGTTCATTTATTAACCTCCTACTTCATAAATATCTTAATAAATGGAATTTAAAATACTTGGAAACCTATCAGAAGGAGTAATCGCATAGTTGTTTCATCGCTGGGTGCCATCACGGCCTTTAGGAGAAATTGGGTCCTGACACAAATTGATGAATAAAGATTTCGTATGTTAAATGTTCAATTTGCAGACAAAGACAAAGTTTTGTCTTTACAAGATCTTTCATCTCAAATTCTTTCTTAAGATATTCAATTGCCTTTTGGAGCTCTTTTGGAGTTCCAACAAAATTTATGTCATCAACATAAATAACAAGTACAATAAATTCTGATTACATTTTCATTATAAAATTACATGGACAAATAACATCATTTATGCAACCTTCTTTCAGCAAATATTTATTGAGGCGTTTATACCACATGTGCCCAGATTGTTTTAAATCATACAAAGACTTTTGTAATTTGATCGAGTACATTTCTCGAAACTTAGAACTATATGCTTTAGGAATTTTAAATCCTTTAGATATCTTAATATAAATTTAATCAAATGAGTGATATAGGATATGACTTGCATTTAAATGGCATGACATCTTCAAGTGCCTGGATTGCAGGTCTGATCCTCATAATCATTTACAATATTGTGCACTATATTGTATCAAATATATCGTCGACAATCATTTCGTATCGGTTCGCAAGCGACATAACTTGTTGAGATCTCATCACTTTCTTTACTTTCAATTACCTAAACAACTTCTGGAGTTTCATGAAATGTTATGTCGTAGGCTCTTCTAGAGCTTATTTCCTTCTTATTATGATCATTTTGATAATTTGCTACTATCCTTTTCAAGGGTTGTTACTTTTGGAACCGATTGGTCTACCACGCTTCATGCGTACAGTAAACTCTATCCTTCAGGGACTTTAATTTTAATAGGAGCATTTGCAGCTACAATATGATATTTTATTTTGGATCAACAAATGCTTCTGGCATTTGACTTGAAGTATATTCTGAATGAGGATCATACTAATGATAATTCGATTCATATAACACATTTTTCAGCTTCTTATTCCATCCTCATAATGTTAGAAAAACTAATATATATCCCAAATTCTCTTTGGGAAACCTATCTTTGTGCTTTGTGGTCGAGGAATTAATCATATACCATGCATCAAAAGTTATTAGATAGTAAAAATATTTGATTTTTGACCCGGAACCAATTGTGAGAGGAGGACTTATCATATTTTGTTGGTCTAATGCATACAAGTGCTAATGTATCCAATTTAGAAAATCATAGACCAACACGGGAGATTTTGTCTCATAAGAAATGTTTAACTATTAATAGGAGGTATTCAATGCTAAATCAGCTTGGACATAAACCAGCATTATCAAGAGGAACTGTCTTGATGTATAATCTTAAAGTTATGCTCTTAATTGAGAAAAACAATTTCAAATGCTAAAGTGCAGGTTGACAATAAACAAACATGTAATTATCTCCTATATGCATCTTTAAGTGGTTTACATGATAGGTGAATGAGCCGATATTCACCTTTTATATATTTCAGAATTCAGGGGACTTAGTCCCAACTTTAGTGGTACAATCAATTTGTTATGAGAACAAGCAACACAAGAGAATTTTTGAAGAATCTTCTATTTCTTCAATATATTCTTATCATAATTCTCAATTAACTCATCATATTTAAACCAGATAGCAAATAAAAACTTCAAGTTTATCATGGCATGTGCTATCTTTTAGTAAACCTTTGGTTTACTAAACTTCTGGTTTACTATGTCATAAACTTTTATATTAGTAAACTTCTGATTTACTCTGGCTACTTTTGTATCAGAAAATTTCTGATTTAATGTAGCTACTTTTACCTCAGTAAAACTTCTAATTTACTGTGATTGCTTTTGCATTAGTAAACTTCTGGTTTACTGTGATACATGATGTAGTACAAATTGAAGAAGAAGGCGGGTAACTTCTCACATGCATATTATTTTACCCCCTATGATTGTGGAAATATGCATATTTTCAATCTTCCAATCATTTTAGTCTCAATATGATAGCCATTTGTATTAGTAAATTTTGAGTTTACTACAATATATGTTTTGACCATAATTATATTATATGAATGACATATTTATATATAAGCTCTTCGTGAGCCTTCAATTTATTGCCCACAATCAAATATTATTCAGACACTACTTGTGTCATGTGTCTTATAGACAAACAGTTAACTCTTCAAGAGCTCTAGGTAAATTTTGTACTACCAAATATTGCTCAAACTCTTTTGGTATCATGAGAGAAAATCATAATCAAATAAACAATATAAAGATAATTCTAAATTTATAAATATAATTAAGAATTTCAGTATTTTTACCACCAACTTTGTGACAAATAATGTCTCCTTCATGGAGAAACGCTATTAACATCTAAATATTTTATATCAAAGTGGCAACCACATAGTCATTACATCCTTCAGGGAAAGATACATGAGTTGTTATTTTCTTCGGGGTAGTTAATAACAACTAACCACAATATATCAATGGGGTTATAATAGAAAGTATTCTACAAGAATCCTTTTTCCTTAGAATGAAAAATTTTCAAAGATGTTTGACGTACAACAGGCACGTACGGCAATGATCTCTATGCCACAAAAATAATATTTATATTCTTTATTATTCTACTTCTTCAGGAGGTGAGTTGTGATATTTCTTCATTAACTCTAGGGAATGAAAATGTGCTTCAAAAATAACTTTGAATAACTCATTGTTTTGCTTAAGCACAGAAAGATACTGCTTCAAAATATTTTCCTACTTCAAGAGAAAATTTTAATTGTTTTACTACTTCAGGAGCAAATTTGAAATACAGAATATTGAGTATATATTCTCCCAATCATATTACCTCTTCGGAGGTGAATCATAATATATTTACATCAAGAGCGTGTTCATATTTACGAGCTTTATTAATATTGTCACATTCACTTCAGGGAATTGATTAGTATTTATCAAAAGTTCTCATCCTTCAGGGAACGGAACATAATTATTCGAACGTGCATTAATCACACCAAATTGTGTGATGGCTTAGAACCTCTTTTAAGATAATGCTACTTCATGAGCAAATCGAGGAATGCATGTAATTTAGAGAATATTTGTCTAGCTTAACTTCAATTGTAGCCATAGAAATCCTAAATTACTACTTCTGGTAGTCATAGGCATGTACCACTTCTGGTGGTTAATAAATATAGTTATAAAACATAGTCACTTCTGATGGTCGTACTCTGATAGAGTTCAAATAAACCATGAAATTAAATCATAACGAGATTTAAGAAATATTGTTACTCCCGGTGGTTAAATATTTCGTGCAAAACTCTGTTGGAGTAAGAACCCAAAGAAAATAATGAGTTAAATATAGCATAAATGGGTCATTGCTAACTAACCTTCCTGCAGAATATTTTCATCATGCTTTAGATGCCTTTGGTGCCAAAATATTTTGGGAAAATGAGATTGAAGTGCTATAAGTCATGTTCCTTACGGTGATGTACAGTGATAAAATTTTCACGATTAATAAGAAAGTACATAAGTAGTTGCTTAAAAGGTTAGATAATAAAATTGCAAAATCAAACCTTCTCCCAATAAAGGATTTCGTAGGCAGAGAGTCCCGACCAGTAGCTTTGTGATACTATGCCATTGCAACAGAAAAACAACATATGCATCTCCTGCTCTCAACCGATGCATTAGAAAAAGGATATCGTGCCATTGAATTACTTCATATTCGTGAAATGTAAAGTTAAATTCAAAGTAAGTACTCAAGTGTCACGACCCGAAATTCCCACCTTCGGGCCGTGATGGCGCCTAACATTTCATTTGCTAGGCAAGCCAATGTTAGAATAATATTATTCATTTTTAAAATAATTTTTAAATTTATTAATAATAAAGAACAAATGCAGAAGTGAAGTCTGAAATGTGGTGAATAATCCTTAAAAACAACTGTGTCTAAATACCATCATAGAATTGGCGTCACAAGTGCACGAGCTTCTAGATTAATACAAATAAGGGCCTGAATAAAATAAAGCTGTCTAGAAATAAACACACATCTAAAGTAAAATAGACGGGGACTTTAGAACTGTGGACGTCATGCAGTTATACCTCAAGTCTCCTCTGGTAGCTGAAATCCGAGCAAGTCTATGGTGCGCCGTTGGGACTAACTCCGAAATCTGCACAAGAAGTGCAGAGTGTAGTATCAGTACAACCGACCCCATGTACTGGTAAGTGCTGAGCCTAACCTCGACGAAGTAGTGACGAGGCTAAGGCGGGTCATTTACATTACCTGTACGCAATATTAGTAACAACAACAATAATAGAAATAAATAAGGTAACTCGTTTATAATAATTGAAGCCAACTCAGCAGTCATAACCAATTATCATTTCCATCAATTCTGTTGCAGCGTGCAACCCGCTCTCACAATATATTCACATTCAATTCTGTTATAGCGTGCAACCCTCTCTCACAATATATTTGCATTCGGTTTTGTTGCGGCGTGCGACCCGCTCCTCCAATATATTCATTTTAATCAAGTTTGTTGCGGCGTACAACCCGATCCTCCAATATGAACTTTTAATAAGTCTGTTGCGGCGTACAACTCGATCCTCCAATATGAACTTTTAATACGTCTGTTGCAGCGTGCAACCCGATCCTCCAATATATTCATTATAATCAATTATGTTGCGGCGTGCAACCCGATCCTCCAACATATTCATTTACCAATTCATATAGAAGAAATTTTCCCCAATAAATGCAACAATTAATATAAAATTATAAGACAACAAGCATACAATAATTATGATTTAATTATGAAACAAACAAAGGCAAATAGCAAATTATTATGGAAATCAGAGAGAAAATATGCAGTTTAATATTTAATATGCTAAATGCCAAATAACAATTAATGCACATAATTCAAATAGCATGTAACAATGAATGCAGAAATTCAAGAATTAATATTTGACAAAGAATAGGAGTGAAACAATTATTATAATAATTAATTTATAATTTAAAATAATTTATGATTGTTCAAGTAAGCAGGCAAATAAT
Organism: Nicotiana otophora; assembly: GCA_000715115.1. NCBI lineage: Eukaryota > Viridiplantae > Streptophyta > Magnoliopsida > Solanales > Solanaceae > Nicotiana > Nicotiana otophora. The sequence goes on along the minus strand of AWOL01S0025965.1, from coordinate 21,717 downwards.
TAATTTGACGACGTATAGACACTCGTCACCTCGCCTATACGTTGTTCACATGCAATTCACATAACAAATAATTTAAGGGTTCTATTTCCTCAAGTCAAGGTTAACCACGACACTTACCTCGCTTTGCAAATTCCAATAAATTACTCGACCACAACTTTTCCTTTTAAATTTGTCTCCAAAAACTTCAAATCTATTCATAAACAATTCAATATACTCAATACGAATCATAGGAATTAATTCCATATGAATGTACTAATTTTTCGGATAAACATCTGAAATTTATTAAAATATTATATAGTGGGATCCACGTCTCAAATTCCGAAAACACTCGCGAAATCCGAACACCCATTCCGCTACGAGTTCAACCATATAAAAATTATCCAATTCTAATATCAAATGGACCTTCAAATCTTAAATTTTCGTTTTTGGAAGAATTTATAAAAATCTAATTTTTCTTCCATATATTCACGGATTCATGATATAAATGAGTATGAAATCATGAAATATAATCAATATAGGATAAGGAACACTTACCCCAATGTTTTCCCGTGCAAATCGCCCAAATATCGCCTTACCCGAGCTCACAAATGGAAAAGAGTTGAAAATGGGTCGAAACCCCATTTCCAGAACTTAAGTTCTGTTTTTGGGATTTATACCCTTCGAGAATGCGGTCAGTGCCTCGCGTTTGCGAAGCAAAAATTTGTGATGTCAAATTTTTACTCTTCGGGAACGCGAGGGCTGCCTCGCGAACGCGATGCTTGCCTGGCCTGGCCTACGCAAACGTGAGATGCCCTTCGTGAACGCGAAGGCTAATTTTCCTGGCCAGTCTCTTGCCCTTCGTGAATACGAGGCTTCGATCGCGAATGCGAAGCTTCGCACCTCAAGCCTTCGCGAACGCCCCCCCCCTTTTTGCGAACGCAAAGAGTAATTTTCATCTGCCTCCAGTTTCTTCTTCGCGAACGCGAGCCCCCTCTCGCAAACGCGAAGAAGGATACCAGAAGCAGATTTCTGCAGTTGTTTCCAAGTCCAAAAATGATCTGTTAACCACCCGAAACCAAACCGAGCCCTCGCGGATCCAAACCAAACATGCACCCAAGTCCTAAAATATCACACGAACTTGCTCGCGCGATCAAATTACCAAAATAACACCAAGAACTACGAATCGGACACCGAATCAAAGGAAATTTCCAAGAAAACTTTAAAACTTATATTTTTACAACCGGAAGTCCGAATCACGTCAAATCAACTCTGATTCTCACCAAATTCGGTATACAAGTCATAAATATTATAGTGGACCTACACCGGGCTCCGAAACCAAAATATGGACCCGAGGTCAATAAATCCAACATTAGTAATTTCTTAAAAATTATTAAACTTTCAAGCTTTTAAGTTTTTATCAAAATTCCATATCTCGAGCTGGGGACCTCGGAATTCTATTCCGGACATATTCCCAAGTCCCAAATTACGATACAGACCTACTGGAATTGTCAAAACACTGATCCGGGTCCGTTTGCTCAAAATGTTGACTAAAGTCAACTCAGTTGAGTTTTTAAAGCTCTATTTCACATTTTAATCCATTTTTCACATAAAAACTTTTCGAAAAATTGTACAGACTGCGCACGCAAGTCGTGGAATAATAAATGGTGCTTTTCGAGGTCTTAGAACACAGAATTACTTATTAAATTTAAAGATGACATTTTGGGTCATCACATTCTCCACCTCTAAAACCAACGTTTGTCCTCGAACGGAGTTAGAAAAAGTACCTGAGCTGGTGAATAAGTGTGGATATTTACTCTGCATGTCTGACTCGGACTCCCAAGTAGATGCCTCTACCGGCTGACCTCTCCATTGCACTCGAACTGAAGGATAACTCTTAGACCTCAACTGTCGTACCTGCCGGGCTAGAATAGCCACCGACTCCTCCTCGTAAGTCACATC
>AWOL01S0025961.1:0-10982 GCA_000715115.1 Nicotiana otophora | reverse complement strand
ATATATATATATATATATATATATATATATATATATATATATTAGTTTAGTGTAAAATATCGAAGGTGAATACTCCTAATGCTTTTCCACCAGAAAATCCAATTTGAATAAAGGGGTCAATCCATTTCTTTTTCTTGTCTTTTAGAGAAGTCATGGATGATCACATACTACTTATATCTAGTAGAGAAAGCAAGCAATACTTACAATCATGTGACATCTGCTGCCGAGGTATCTATATTTTATACTTCTAATACAAAGGAAAAGGTGCATTCCAATTATTTAAAGAAAACTGCATATATCTTGGCAGCAAATCTAAACTTCTCATGTGATTGCTATAAATCACTGTGCATAGGCTTCAATAATCGAAGGCCAAGCAGGAATCTCAATAATAATGTAACGTGGAAAACTGGAAATCCAGCTTCTTTTAACAATATTTTCCATTCATTTTCACTCCTTTCTTTCCCACCACTGCTGTGCGCTATCATAAGCAAATCAAGTATAAATTCCATGTCGTCGAATAAACCCTCACCCTCCGACTTCAACACTGCATCAACTATGATCACTTTTCCAGTTTTCTCCGGTATCGCCTTTCTACAGTTCGTCAAGATCTTAACACAATCTTCGTCTCCCCAATCATGCATTACCCACTGCGTTTTAAAACTTTATGAGTTTAACTTAGATCACTATTAAAATACGCGAATTTCCGATGGAAATTGGCTTGCTGGAAACATTTTCGACGGACTTTCCCTCTAAAATCCCATTGTCACGACCCGAAATATCACCCGTCGTGATGTCTCCTATCTCAATACTAGGCAAGCCGACATCATCAATAACCCACAATATCTTTTAAATACGGAAAACATCATAATTAAGTTTAATAGAAAATTCCACAAATACTAGGTAAAATATATTCCCAAAACTAGGTGTCACTGAGTACATGAACATCTATACATTACAAGCCTCGAAAACACGGTTTATAATAGTCTAAGACCAAATACAGTAAACAAGAGATAGGGAAGGAGAGACAAGGTCTGCGAAACACGGCAGCTACCTCTGAATCTCCGAAAAATCAACAGTGCGAAAGAATCAACACCCACTATGTCCGGGATCACCTGGATCTGCACACGAAGTGCAGGGTGTAGTATGAGTACAACCAACTCAATAAGTAACAATAATAAATAAAGAACTGAAAGTAGTGACAAGCTTCACAGCTAAGTCCAAATACAGTACTTTCCAACATAAAAAGGTAGGCATGCTTTCAAGTTCAACATTTAAAACTCCACAACAATTTCATATCAAATTTATATTGAAACAAAAAGAATATCTTTCAAAGTTTTCCAAAACAATGATATATGACAGCTGAAGTGTAGCAATAATGAAATCAATGCATCCTCTCAGAGTAACAGTGACCCAGTCCTCCCATTCACTCCAACCTCACAATCACTCTTTTCTCCCAGTCACTCATTCCTCCCAGTCACTCATTCCTCTTAATCACTCAGCACTCGGCACTCGCACTCAGTAGGTACCTGCGCTCACTGGGAGTGTGTACAGACTCCGGAGGGACTCCTTCAGCCTAAGCGCTATAACAAGCCAATTATGGCATAAATTAATGAAACATGTTGCGGCGTGCAGCCCGATCCCATAAAAATTCTCACAATTAGGCCCTCGGCCTCACTCAGTCATCAACCTCTCCAGTCTCTCGGGCTCAAGATGTCATGAAAATCAACCTAAAAATGATAATATGATGTATCAATAAATAACAACAGAGACTGAGATATGATATGAAATGAATAAACATGACTGAGTGTGAAATTACAATTTGAACATATAATTCAACCATAGAAAATGACCCCAGTGGGTACCAACAATAACAATATATGTCTAAGCATGATTTTTAATACGAGTCTCAACTCAATTTTCTCTAACACGTAGAGAATATACGGATATCAACAGATTTTTCAACTATACAGCTCCATGGAATTTGACCAAGTCACAATTCCTACGGTGCACGCCCACACGCCCGTCACCTAACATGTGCGTCACCTCAAAACCAATCACATAACACATAATCTAGGGTTTCATACCCTGAGGACCAAATTTAGAACTGTTACTTACCTCAATCCGAGAAATTCTTTATTCCAATAAGCTTTTTCCTCGCGATTCGTCCTCCAAACACCTCAAATATTAGTCAAAATAATTCGATACAATCAACACGAGGTATAGGAATCAATTCCATATGAAAATGCTAAATTTCACAAATAAATTCGAAATTAACTCAAAAATCAACAGTGGGACCCATGTCTCGGAACCCGACAAAAGTTAAAAAATATGAACGCACATTCAACCACGAGTCCAACCATATAAAAATTACTAAATTCCGACTCCAATTCGGCCTTAAAACCCTCAAATTAATTTTTAGAAAATTTCTATTCTAATCCCCCAAATCATTAAATAAGTGCTAAAAATAATGTTAGATTCATGAATAACGGGCCAAATCAAGTTAATATCACATAACCCAGTCCAATTTGTGAAGTTGGCCTCTGAAAATTGCCCAAACTGAGCTCCCCAACTATTTTTATGTCAAAAATAGCCAAAAACCCCGTTTATAGAGCCTCTGACGTTTTTGAGCATTCTTAATTCAACTATTTAGTGATGTTAAAAACTCCCACTACTCTCACAACTTCAACCCATATCAACATAATTCAATAGGACAAATATTAGTAAGCAAATTTCCAGATTTGGTCATTTAGGCATTTTATCAAATACCTAGTAGGCATGAATCTCTACATCTCTTAACCATAGAATTAGTTCCTCCAACTACTACCATTTATCAACAATTTATCCCACCATCATTCTTAAACAATTCATAACTTCCGATATCACATACATGACCATCCATCCACACCCAACCAACTAAATTCCATCAAATAATCACCTTTCAATCTCTACAATGGTTAAGTATTTAAATTGGGAACTTATGGCTTCCAATCACCATATCATTAGTTCAAATACCTAGTTCATACTCATATTCCCATAAGATATCCATACATGTAAGTCTAAGGATGTAGGATTACTGTCACGACCCAAAATTCGACTAGCCGTGATGGCACCTAACCTCACCTGCTAGGTAAGCCAAATAACAACAATACGATTCAATTAGTATTTAATTGACTATAGTACACTCCCTAAGGACTGGTAGTACAAATCACGAGCTTCTAAGATTAGAATTTACAAAGTTGGTATGAAATAAATACATCATCTGTTCGAAATGTACATAAGCAGATTTTCATAAATCTAAGGCTACCATGAACAAGAGGCAGCTACGACCGGAACACAGGTACATCTTCAAATCCAGCTCCCGTCGATCACAGCAACATCAACATCCAATATCTGCACGCAAGGTGCAGAAGTATAGTATAAGTACAACCGACCCCATGTACTCAATAAGTAATAAACCTAACTTTAGGTTGAAAGTAGTGACGAGCTTATACTAAGGTCAGAATCCTCACCCATATCCAATAACATCTCATAACAATAAAATTGAGGCAACACAAAGAATAACTCGATAATAAGATGCTCAACTTGTTCACAGTTCCGAAAGAAAAATATTTTCTTTTCAAGTATAACAGTAAAACTCAATTCTTTTCACTGAAATCACCAAAATATGAGTAAGTCTGAAAACTGTGATTTTCCCCAAAAACTTTCTTCCACAATAGAAAATTTTATTTTCAAATGGCATGAGGAAAGTACATCTCTATGCCTACATGTCAATGTGTATGCCAATGCAATACAACATAGTAATAAAACCATATGCATACTCAAAGAGTATCAATTCACTCAGTCCTCCCAATCACTCAATCCTCTTAGTTACTCAGTCCTCCCAATCACTCAATTCTCATAGTCACTCATGCCTCACAGTCACTCAATCCTCCCAAATCGCTCGACACACGCACTCGGCACTCGCACTCAGTAGGTACCTGCGCTTACTAGGGGTGTGTACAGACTCCGGAGGGGCTCCTTCAGCCCAAGCTCTATAACAAGCCAATCATGGCATAAATCAGTCAACCATGCTGCGGCGTGCAACCCGATCCCATAAATAATAATATATATAAAGCCAATATGGCCTGCTGCGGTGTGCAACTTGATCCCATAATCATCCTCACAATCATGCCCTTGGCCTCACTCAGTCATCAATATCTCCAGTCTCTCGGGCTCACAATGTCATGAAAATCATCCCAAAATGATGGTATTATGAATCAATAAATAGCAATAAAGACTGAGATATGATATGATATGAATGACATGACTAAGTGTAAAATTACAATTTGAACATACAATTCAACCACAGAAATGACCCCAGTGGGTACCAATAATAACCATATATGTCTAAGCATGATTTTTAATACGAGTCCCAGCTCAATTTTTCTCTAACACATAGCGAATGTACTGGTATCAACAGATTATTCAACTATATAGTTCCATGGAATTTGACCAAGTCACAATTCCTACGGTGCACGCCCACACGCCGTTACCTAGCATGTACGTCACCTCAAAACCAATCACATAACACATAATCCAGGGTTTATACCCTCAACTCCAAGATTAGAAGAGTTACTTACCTCAACAAGACGAACCCAACGTCGAGCAAGTTAATCAATACTCAGGAAATTTCATTCCGCGCGTATCCACCTCTGAATGCCTTCTTGTCTCCTCAATTCATTGCCAACGATCTGAAACTTAAATTCACCCCTTAATGATACTACAATGATCTACTATACTAAGTAACTTCAATCTACAATATCAACATCCATTGGGACCAACATTAGTAACCCATTCCATAGTTTAGGCCATTTAAACAATTTACCAAACACCTAGTGGACATACATTTATACATTTCTTAACCATAGAATTAGGTTCTACCAACTACCATCATTTACCAACAATTCATCCTACCATCATTCTTTAACAACTTATAATTCTAACATCACATGCGTGACCAACCATTCTCACCCAACCAACAAAATTCTATCAAATAATCACCTTTCAATCTCTACCATGGTTATGTATTTAAATTGAGAACTTATGGCTTCCAATCAGCATACCATGAGTTCCTATACTTAATTCATACTCATATTCCCATAATATATCCATACATGTAAGTCTAAGGGTGTAGGATTAACTTTTGGAAGAAATCTTGCAAAACCCTCCTTTGAATTCTTGAAGAAATTTTTTGAAGATCTATGTATTTTATGTGTAGATTTCATCGATACTAGTGTAGAAATGATGGAATTTCACACCAAAATAATGGAGATTGCTTACCTTGAAGAAGAGGGGAGTTGGTGGTCTTGAGAGAGTGGAGAAGAGCTCCAAAATTCGTCCAAATGAAATGGAGAAAATGAACCTCGAAATTATATTGTATTTATAGGCCCAGATTTATGGGTTTCGAATGTTGCCTTGGATGCTTTGCATCCCCACTTCACTCCTCTTTGACGTTCGGATGCGGACCTTGATGCTATGGCAGCACTTCACTGCCAGCCTTTCTTTCGGACGCGGCCTCGGATGCTTCGCATCCGCAGTCTCCTCCGCCAGCCTTTGGTAATTTTGTCATAACTTCTTGTAGGAATGTCCAAATGACCAACGGATTGAAGCATTAGAAACTAGACTAAAAGGCCTTTAATTTTATTGGTCATACATAACATAAATCCTTATATATATGTAGATATGATAGTCCAAAATTTGGTCTTGTGCATACTCATTTTGAACTTTAGTCTATCATGAAATTTCCAACTTAACTTGGACTTAGGGCACTCCTTAGACTCCACATCACTTATAATATGTCTCGTACACTTATTATCATATCCAATTGATATCCATTATATTGTACTTTTCTGCACATAAAATAATATAATGAGCGCACATCAACTTTCTTACTAGAGCTCAAGTACTTCGAAATTTTTCGTGGTGTTACATTCTCCCCCACTTAAGAACATTCGTCCTCGAATGTTTCACAAGTCACTTCTAGGAATAGAGTTATCCTTCTACCTCTAACCATTATACATAGGCACTTATGACTACATCGATCTCATACTTCCTTCCCAAAATTTCAACTTTCTTACTAGCGCTCAAGTACTTCGAAATTTTCCGGGGTGTTACAATTACCTTTTGGAAGAAATCTTGCAAAACCCTCCTTTAAGTTCTTGAAGAAATTTCCTGAATATCTAAGTATTTTATGTGTAGATTTCATCAATAATAGTATAGAAATGATGAAATTTCATATCAAGATAATAGGGATTACTTACCTTGAAGAAGAGGGGAGTTGGTAGTCTTTAGAGAGTGGAGAAGAGCTCCAAAATTCGTCCAAATAAAAATGGGGAAAATGAGCCCCGAATTGCCTTAAAAGGAGATGGAACTTACCCGCGCCCGGTCTGGCAAAGTGACCCTCACTTCTCTGTCCACTGCATGCAAGAGAAGACAGGATCCGCGCCCAGTCTGGTGAAGTGACCCTCACTTCGCTGTCCGCCAAAATAACTGGGCGGACATTTCTGGCGAAGTAACTGGCGTAGCTACTATTTCTGTTATGTCCGAGTAGTCTTAGGCTTACACCATGTCTTGTTGATATTGTTATTGCTTTATGTATATTATTTGCCGTGAGAAGGGCGGATGGAGTGTGCTTATTAAATGTTTCAAAAGGAATTAGAATTGAGGAAAACTAATAGGATCTTAAAAGTTTTCATTTGAATGTCGTATTTTGAAACGAATGGGAGAGTGCTATAGAAATTTATGAAATCTTTGTGTAACCGCATCGCATGTATGATTCGTGAGCGGGGTAATTCCTTAAATTTATGTTTGACCGCGTCGCATGTATGATTCGCGAGCGGGGAAAATAGATGCATCTATGGTTCGTACCGTTCGACCCTCGGCAATGCACAATTTAAATATTTTATTGGATCGGGTCGTACGACCTGGGCATAATTGTGCATGCTAATTATTTGGAAATTCTCAATGATTTATTCTACTTAAATGCCTTGAAATGTAAGCTTTTAAATAGTATTACTGAAATTGATGTTATAATTATGAAAGAAGGACTTATCTCTTCCTCTTGTTGAACTGACAGTATCATTCATGATATCCATGCTTAGCATAATACTTTAATTATATTATTATTGGCCTAGTAAGTGTCAAGCCGACCCCTCGTCTACTTCTTCGAGGTTAGGCGAGATACTTACTGGGTAAATATTGTTTATGTACTCATACTATATTTCTGTACTTAATTGTACAGGATTTGAGGCTGGTGCATCTAGTTACCCGCTCGACGCGCATCCTTGATCTTGGACCGAGACTTCACGGTGAGCTGCCCCTTCCGAACCGTTCAGCAGCATGCCGGAGTTTTTCTTTTGTTTTTATCTGTCTATTCTGTTTCAGATAGTAGGAGGATAGTCATCTTTTGTATATTCTACTAGTTGCCCACACATTTATGATACCAGATCTTGGCACGTATTAATAGACTTTGATTTTTGGGTTGTAATTCAATAGTTATAACTGCTTTTAGATGTTTCCGTTTGTTTGCCTTAAAAATCCTTTATTTACCAAATGTTTTAAAATAAGTATAGCTAAATGGGAAATCACTAAGTTGTTCATTGTTGGCTTGTCCAATAACGGTGTTGGACGCCATCATGGCCTGATATGGAGTTGGGTCGTGACACATTTTGTGCTTTATAACTGTTATGGAACTTTTCGGGGTAGTTGGTTCGGGTCCGGTGAGGTTTTGGATTGAATTGAAATACTTAGTTTCAAGTTTTAAAGCTTAAGTTCAAATAGTGACCGGATGTCGACTTATGTGCAAACGACCTCAGAATAGAATTTTGATGATTCTAACAGCTCCGTATGGTAATTTTGAACTTAGAGGCGTGTTCGAAATTTTATTTGGAAGTCCGTAGTTAAAATAGGCTTGAAATGGCTAAAATAGGAATTTAAGTTTGGAAGTTTGACCGGGGGAGTTGACTTTTTGATATCATGGTCGGAATCCAGTTTCAAAAATTTTCATAGCTCCGTTATATTATTTATGACTTGTGTGCAAAATGTGAGGTCCATCGGACTTGATTTGATAGGTTGCGATATCGAATGTAGAAGTTGGAAATTTTTAAGTTTCATTAAGCTTGAACTAGGGCGTGAATTGTGATTTTAGCGTTGTTTGATGTGATTTGAGGTTGCAAATAAGTTCGTATGATGTTTTAGAACTTGTTGGTATTTTTGGTTGAGGTCCCGAGGGTCTCGGGTGAGTTTCGAATGGTTAACGGATCAAAAGTTGGACTTAAACAGCTGCTGCAAAAGCTACTGCAATTTTCTTCTACTGGAAATGTAGAAATTGAAGCCCAGAAATCGAGCCAAGGATCGAAGCCCGAAAATCGAGCCCAGAAAATCGTGCCCAGGATCGAAGCCTAAAAATCGAGCCAGGGGTCGAAGGCCAGGGTCGATGGCCAGGATCGAAGCCAGGGTCGAGGCTCAGGATCGAAGGCTCAGGATCGAGGGCCATGATCGAAGGCTCAGGATCGAGGGCCATGATCGAAGACTTAGTATCGAAGGCCAGAATCGAGGGCCATGATCGAAGGCCAGGATCGAGGACCAGGGTCGAGGACTATGATCGAAGGCTCAGGATCGAAGCCATGATCGAGGGCCATGATCGAGGCAGGACCGAGGGCTGCCTAGGCAGAATTATAAAACAGGGGATTTCGTCCCATTTGCCATTTTTGACGAATTGGAGCTTGAGGAGAGGTAATTTTTGATAGATTTTCAAGAAACATTGGGGGTAAGTGATTCTAACTCGGATTTGGTCAATATACACGAATATATCATTACTTTTACCATTTAATTAGTGTTTTGAGATGAAAATTTGGGAAAGGTTTAGAAAATTCATAGAAAAGCATTTTTGAGATTTCGGTGTCGATTCAGAGTCGGATTTGGGTGAAACTAGTATGGTTGGACTCGTAATTGAATGGGTTGTCGGATTTTGTGATTTCACCGGATTCCGAGACGTGGGCCCCACAGGAGATTTTTGAGTTAATTTCGGATTTTTATTGAAAAATATAGTATTTTCTTATAAAATTGATTCGTATAATTTTTATTGACTGTATCGAATTATTTTGGATAGATTCGAGCCATTTAGAGTCGGATATTCGTGGAAAAAGCATTCTTACCATTAATTGAGCTTGGTTCGAGGTAAGTTGCTTGCCTAACTTTGTGTGGGGGAACTCCCCATAGGATTTGTACTATTTTGATATATGAGCGCCGTGTACGTGAGATGACGAGTATGTACACGGGCTAATTGTGTAAAAACCCATTTTTTTCTACTAAGTAATAATATGATTTCCTTCTTATTTGAGTTCCATCAGCATGTATGGTATTCGGCTAGACTAGAATAGCATGCCTACTTGCCTTAACTGTTTACTTGAACTACGTGCAACATGTTTAGTGAATTTACATGTCTTTCTTTAACTGGTACTTAGGTTAAACTATAGAATTCCGTGCCGTAAGTATTGAATTATATTGTTTGGCTGCATATTTACTTTGGGACTAAAGAATGGTATTCCAGAAGATCTCCCTGTACTGCATATTTACTTAGGGACTACGGAACCGTATTCCCGGAGATCCCCATGTACTGCATATTTACTTTGGGACTACGGAACGATATTCCGGGAGATCCCCCTATACTGCATATTTGCTTTGGGACTACAGAACGGTATTCCGGGAGATCCCCCTGTACTGTATATTTATTTTGGAAATACGGAACGGTATTCCGGGAGATCCCCCTGTACTGTATATTTATTTTGGAAATACGGAACGGTATTCCGGGAGATCCCCCTGTTCTGCACATTTACGTTAGGACTACGGGACGGTATCTCGAAAAATCCCCTGTTGTTATCTCTGTGTACTGAGCTGTTGTCTTCTATGATTTCATTCTTGTTAAATTTCAGTCTTTATTTTACTGCGGTATTTCATTCTATCTTGTGTTATTTTATATATACTAGTAGGGCCCTGACCTGACCTCATCACTACTCGATCGAGTTTAGGCTTGGCACTTACTGGGTACCGATTGTAGTGTACTCATGTTACTCTTCTGCACATATTTTTCGTGTGCAGATCCAGGTACTCCTTATCAGCTGCACTATCAGTGAGTCGGGACAGCTTTGGAGACTTCAAGGTATATCTGCCGCGTCCGCAGACCTCAGAGTCCCCTTCTACTCTTCCCCATGTTCATTATCTTCTGTATTTTCTTTTGATAGACTCTGATGTATAGAAACACTAGATTTTCCTCCTGTAGTTTGTAATTCACGATGTTTCGGATTTTGAAAATGTTGTGTAGTCATAGAGACTAGGTGCCGTCACGACGTCATACGGAGGGAAAATTAGGTCGTGACATGAACCAATGAAAATTCTTCAACAAATACCACAAGAAAACACATAAACAGAGATTCATGAACAAAAAATGAAAAGATCGACCAAATAATATAAATTGAAAGAGGCAAGAACGAACCTCAATCAGCCGCAATTTTCATTTAAAATGGGAGCTCTCAAATCCAAGTACATTGAAGAAATTCGACTTAATACTTCTGCTAGAGATCTGAACCAAGATCGGAGGCTTCTAAAGGCGACATCGCCGGAACCTCGAACCGACGAACTCGAACATCACCTCACTTTAACGATAGTTTCGAAACTGATTTTGTACTAATTTTGAAGTTTTTTTCGAGCTATTTCACAGCTGGTTTTGCTGCTCCTTTTTGGCTGGATTTTTCGAAAGAAAGAGGAAGAAAGAATGACACGAGTAGAAATTCCCATAGCGTAGAAGGAAAAAAACAAATTCTCTCAATTCTCTCCTCTCTTTTTTTTTCTCCCTTTTTTCCCTCTCTATTTCTCTTCTATTTATAGAAAAACTTTCGGAATTTTTTCAGATTTTTTTTAAAATTATTTTATTATTTTTTAATTTA
>AWOL01S0025959.1:0-13807 GCA_000715115.1 Nicotiana otophora | reverse complement strand
CAGTAGCTACCTCGTAAGTCTCTGATAATCAGCCCGCGCATGCACTCAGCGACCGCCAGAGCCGTACACACCTGGATCTGCACATGAAATGCAGGGTGTAGCATGAGTACAACCAACTCAGCGAGTAACAAAATAAAATAAGGAAATGAGAAGTAGTGACGAACTATAATAATACAGATCATTTCAAAATCTTTCAGTAAAGAGTGAACATGCTTTCAAATCCGGTGGTATCAGTCAAATCAGTTCGAGCTCAAGTAAAACAGATATGAATCTTCCAGAAATTTCACAACATCATATAGCAAATAAGTGCAATAATAAATAAAAGCAAGTACATCCTCTCAAGGCAACAGTCACTCAACTCATCTCATCAGCTAATACTCTCGGCTCTCAGCCCTCAGTACACACTCTCAAAAGGTACATGCGCTCATTGGGGGTGTACATACTCCACAGGGGCTCCTTCCAGCCCAAGTGCTATCACGACCCAAACCGATGGGCCGCGACGGGCACCCGGTACCTTACTCAACCGAGTACTACCGTAACGTATCTTTCTTATTACTATCATCATATACACGTGACATACGGGCCTAATAGGCCAACATCATCATTTATAAACTCAAAACATAGGCCGACAAGGCCGTACAATCTTTCACATATATGACATATGTCTACAAGCCTCTAAGAGTACATCATTGTCATAAAGGTCGGGACAGAGCCCCGCCATACCAAACCATACACTTCTAAATCATACTGACCAAAAAAGCAAATTCGAAGCAAATGGAGTGCACCAATATCTTCTGCTGAGCTGATCGCCTACTTGTAGGAATCTCGACCTGTCTATCGAGACCTGCGGACATGAAACGCATCATCCCCAGGCAGCAGGGACGTAAGGAAACATGGAGTATGTCAAATGACCTGAGTATGTAAGGAATGAAAATCAGTAAATAATAGACATGAGAGAAACATGGAGTAAAAGACTTGACATGGACGTGTGCATAGCTCTGTGAGTCATTTAAATTTTATAATGTCATGCATATGCGTATAAATATCAATACCATGCATAGGTATATGCGTTCATAGCATCATCAAGCCTCTGAGGGCATCCCATCATATCATTTCACCAACTGTGGGCAAATCATCAACGTATACCAACTGATCAGGTGGTGGTGCGTATATAACACTGTAACCTTTTCTCATATCCCATATACATATACTATACGCGTATATAATGACTCTGGTCATGGGTAAATGTACATGTATAAATGCATGAAATGCATAGGAAATACGTTAATAAGATTTTCTCAGAATTGCATAAAAATAATATGCATGTCGGATAAGTTTTATTAAATACGTATTTTTTTGAGAACCATGAATAGAAGATATAATAATAATTCACATGGGTAATCAAGAATATAGACACCCCTAATATTTCTATGAATAAAGTCATTTATGAAAATTGTGCATTTGCTAGTTTAGTTTTTATAGTATTGATCATGCCAAAAAGGAAGAAGGGATAGCCTTAACATACCAGGAGTAAGGAAAAATCCGTACGATATTCTTGGAAAAGGTTGTACCGTACTCCCTTACAATCGCAAAATCCCGCTGTTATTACGCAGTGTAATTCCGTATGAATTGCTTTACTAATCTAAGAATAGTCATTGCTACTGTAACATGAAGTCTTATGTGAGCTTCCAACATATCCTCCAAAAATGAATTTGATATCAATTGAATATCATTTGTAAAGATGACTAACTTAAAATTCCTTCTACATTTTTTTAATGGCAAAGTGTAGTTTCCATGTGTTATCTTGATAGATTTCCCAACGACTCCTTAATGCAACCTATCCTAATGACTAATGAGTCATCAACTTGGCCTTAATTTGGTGCCACCTTGAAGTGTAATGCTTATCCAAATGTGCTTAATTAATCACCCAATAATTCCTTAATTAACTAGGTAATCTCCCATTACCCAATAATTAACCAATTTCCCATATAATAAAGAATTATCTCCAATTACTTAAAATACCACAAACGTTTAACACACTTTATACACCTTATAATCACGGTCATGTGGTATCTTGTATGGCACTAGTCCATAAATACCGGGTATTTTAGCTCGGGTCATATTTTATCAAAAATGTCAAACTTCGACAAAATTTATTTTCTTCGATTTGCTTACCCTTTCACCTTCACGAATTTATTCGTCACTTGTTTGAAATAGCATAATGCTTATAATCTCAAAATAATCCCATTCCCAACTTTACGTCGATTAACTTACGATGAAACGTTAACATACGAAAATGCGGGATGTACCATCTCATTTCCGAGCTTCTATCAATTTTTTTATGACGTACTTTCACGTATGAAAATATGGGGTGTAACATCATTCCCCCCTTAGAACATTCGTCCTCAAATGTTGACTGATGCACTTAGCATTCTAGACCGATGCACTTATCATTCTCATAATCCCTAGCTCTTGTAAATACTTTAATATGGTTCTTGCCATTTAGGCAACTGTTCTGTAAATAATTCCAAAGGCCGGGGCATTCCCCCCTTTAGGCCTCTTTCTCACACCATGATTTGTGGTCGGAATCCTTCCAATCTCGTAACTGTTGCTACCTTCTATCACGCAGCATGTATGACTTTTTCCTTGTATGCGCGCCTATGCGACTCTTCTCTCTTCTTTCCTCCAGCTTTTAGTCAATCTCTAGGCCCCATTTCGCAAACGTATACAGAGCTTATTAAGATTTCCCTCTGGGCATCTATAGATGTACTGAAGTTCTTCGCTCGGTACTTTGTCGAACTTACGATTATTGTTATATTTTATTTAATAGACCTGGTTATGCATCCGTATGACTTTACTGCATCAAGCCAGGTCATATTATACTATAACTCTTACTTTGTTTTATCGTTACTAAGGTCTGCTACCAAACTACAAGCTACTTTCATTACTTATCCCATATGTATAAATCTAAGTCCTTTAATGCTTCCTCATTACTTGATCATCTTAAGAATGACGGCCTAATCTCACCTCATACTTTGTGACTTTTGTCTATCCACTGTTGATTCACCTTAATATTGATCTATCATCTACCACTGATAACTTGATCTCTTATGTAACACTGCCGCTAGGGCTCACGTCTCATCATGGATATCTGGAGTAGTTAGATTGATCCACCTAAGGGCGATACTATACTTCCATAACCGTATTTTATAGCATCCCAATATGACTCACTTTACATGGGTATTTTGATCCTGTACAATTGATGAAATCCTCTTCAAGTCATTACTCCATCGAAGGCCCAAAGGTCTTCCTTTATGTATCACAATTAAACCTTCATTTCACTACCAAGGCAGCATTCCATCTCTTCTAAATGCTACTAGCCTTAGACTCCTTTGAGTTCATTCAGGCTATACTGAGCCTTCTATAACTTAGAGAACCCATCGGCTCTCATATTTTCATGGGCTTAATCCCGAGAACTGACCCATTCTCGTCACTTTACGCTCTTTATGCTAGATCTCTCAGTACCTAAAAATCATAGGCTAGAAGATATGCCACCGACCATGCCGCTATCATTCTTGGATACTGAATCCCCGCGCTTCTATTCTTTTATCCAAGTATGGACTATTCACAACCTTCTGCATTTGAGTATTTCGTACGTTGTTCACCTTTACCTTACTACCTTAAAATCTTGCATCGTATATTATATCTTTTTCATGAACTCCCTTCCACATAGGTGTAATTCATGTCCATTACTTGAAGCTCTATTATAATACTTACACCTCTGGTGCATACACAATCTGGTGGAAGCTTCATACTGACTTCATATGAGGCTTGTACTTTTCTAACTGACTTTATCGTAGGGCCGTTATAGAACATGGTTGTTGTACTTTATCTCTTGTACCTTTGATATTAAGAGTGATCCTGTAATGTTCTCAATCACGATTTCTATAATTTTCTGGGTCCAATAATCAGATTTCTGATTTACTTGGTTGATGTAACTCTTTAGTTTTCTCTTCCTTGTGATCAGCCTTTATGTAGGCTTAAGCTATCTTCTGATCTGTGGGTCCTGGTATTAGTTACTACTTTAGCCTTTCATGGGCGTTATGGAATATCCATGATATAATCTTCTAACAACTCAATCCTTTGTCTATGCCCTGGGCTCAATTCCTTCGTTTAACGTATACCAGAGTCTTCTATGTATGTATGATTGTCAACATACATGTTTCATGTATAAAAACTCTGAACCTGTGCGTTCATAACGTAACTAACTCTGGATTATCAATCGAATGATTCTTTCCATTCCTTCTCAACTTTATTTAAATGTAAGCAATTACTTTTCCTGGTCTTCCTGCCCCCTTGTTGCGTGCATACTTAGCCTACCTTAGTGCCAACACATATTGAATTCCATACAACTCATGTGATCTTGAATATCACTTCTGATTTTTCTTTCTGTTCATTAGCCACGGTAGGTGCCACTTTCTTATGGAGTGCGTACAACGTTGTTATGAAACTATTGTTGTAAGATCACTTTCTCTTTTGGTCACTAAGCTTAGGTCGAAGCCTTCTTCCTTACTTCCTCAGCTAGTCTTGCATTGTACTACATAGGGAGGACCCTTTGACTCTTGTAAAGCTACGAGGTTATTACATATATATTCGACGGACCTTTTGATGTCCTTTCTTGCCTATAATTATCCGTAGTTATTTACCTCCACGCCCATATGCTTGTAGGATTGCTTCTGAACTGATATTTTGAAAGTCTTCCCGGTGGCATTCTCTTTTATTTCCGTAATACTCATACGGTACCTTTAACTACCCCAACTCCTATCTAAATAGTTCTCAAGGATTCATGATGTCATATCAGCGAGACTGAATTCCCCATGTTGGGGTTCACTCTTGTTTATCTTGCACGATCTATTGATTTGTCTGTATCATCTTATCTATCCATAACTAGGCTCTTCCCGAATCAATTACTAACTAATCGTTGGCCCATTCTCATATCAGTATTCCGCATCATCATTCTTGTGCTATTTCTTTTGTCTTAACTTACCTCTCGCGCTGGCTCCTTATTTATCGAAAACATCCTGGGTCGGAACCTTTACTTCCTCTCCTTGATGTCATGCTTGCATAATGTTCTGGAGTCGTAGCATATCCGTAGGATTTGAATAAATGCAATCTCATTCCTTCTTCTTTTTATCGCATTCTTCCTTTAATATTCCATAATTACTAGAACTATTTAATTCTGATTTAATACCACATCACACTATATTCCCCCTTTTAGGGGAGCACTAAGATTTAGTGCTACGATGATCTATGTATAGATGTTTTACCCTCTCATCTTTGACATTCTTTCACATCATCGATGACTCTTACTCACCTTGCGGTAATCCTCCTATACCAAGAATAACAAAATTCCTTACTCGCAATGGTGACACTTAGTGTAACTGGAACATACGGTCCGTTGAGCTTAACTTTGCTCACATTGCTTGTTTTACGGAAGCGTCTTCTTGAATGACCTTTCTCTGAATTTCTTATGAATCTTCTTCTGTTGTCCATTCTATTATCACTGGAACGCAATCTGAAATTCTCATGATGCCGACCATTATCAAATCACTCAGTACTTAATTCATGTTTAGTTTATCTTGTTCACCAGCCCATACTGATTTCTATTGTTCTGGAGTCTAACTTTTCCTTCCGGTAGTCGCGTTGGAGTTACGAACTTATTTCTCGAAATGAGGATATGACTTTATGGCCTATACTCTGTTGTTGTCTCAAGGCTTGTCACCTCTCATGTTTTCCTTCACTTGACAATAGATTCTGTAATACTGTCATCTTTTTAATCTACCGTTGTCATCCATGTACCATATTTTACTCATACTGCTTTATTAACTCTCTGCTTATTTTCCTGCTAACATTGCTGTCTATCACTTTATTCCGAAAACTTCAACAAAATATTCTTTTGCTCGTAGCTCCCCTTGCTCCATCCACTAGCTTTTCGGGTTGCATAACATTCTCTCTCTACTAGGGACGGGAGTCACAGTAAGATAATATTCATCCCTTCCAGGCTTTTAGTGCCTATTTTTGTATTACTCATATCTAGTTGTACTATTTTAGAGTGAACCATATGGGCATCTCACAAGGAGATCTATTAGAACATTTGCAATATCCTTCGGAAATGTCAGCTAATGCTAACAATCCATCCACCATTTTGGGTTACCCTAACCCCAGCTAGTTCCTGAAATCCTGCCTTCTCTTATACTACTTCTGTTAGCCCCCATAGGGCATAAATGAGATGGGTGTGGACAATTGTACATACTACTGTTTATTGTTGAAGGTAACTCAAAAGGATTATATCCCTCTGCTTGAATTGTAAATACAGATAATTTTCATTAACTAGGCGCCTCGTATCCTTCTTCATCTTGCTTCTTTTGCTTGTTGAAACTTATATGTATCTTCTGAATCTCTCATTGCCTTTCACCATTGGGATGGATAGATATTCTTACCTTAAGGCTCCTGATTTAAAAGGCTTACACGTCTTAGTACACACATGATCTGCTTAAGACCTTTCATTTATCCATCATAAGCATAATACAAAATCGAGTTCCTCTGACTCAACTCTTTCACAGCCACATGCAATCTCTTACCAACCGTCTTTCTAGATGTAGGCATAGTCATATTAGGAATAAGATAGAGTTTAGGAAATTGAGTTCCTACAACTGAGCTCTACCATAGGATCTAGAGTAAGAAGAAAGAGTGACAGTCCTAAATGTCCTGTAGCCTTCTGCTTATAAGTTTGGTGCACAACACACCCATAAACAAGACTCTACTAGACACGGCTTGTAGACTCCCTAAGACAAAACTGCACTAATACCACTTTTGTCACGACCCAAACCGATGGGCCGCGACGGGCACCCGGTACATTACTCAACCGAGTACCACCGTAACGTATCTTTCTTATTACTGTCATCATATACACGTGACAAATGGGCCTAATAGGCCAACATCATCATTTAAAAACTCAAAACATAGGCCGACAGTGCCGTACAATCTTTCACGTACATGACATATGTCTATAAGCCTCTAAGAGTACATAATTTTCATAAAGGTTAGGACAGAGCCCCGCCATACCAAACCATACACATCTAAATAATATTGACAAACAAGTAACTCCGGAGCAAATGGAGTGCACCAATATCTTCTGCTGAGCTGATCGCCTACTTGGAGGACTCTCGACCTGTGTATCGAGACCTGCGGGCATGAAACGCAGCATCCCCAGGCAAAAGGGACGTCAGTACAAATAATGTACCGAGTATGTAAGGAATGAAAATCAGTAAATAATAGACATGAGAAAAACATGGAGTAAAAGACTCGACATGTACGTGTGCATAGCTCTGTTAGTCATTTCATTTTTATAATGACATGCATATACGTATAAATATTATACCATGCATAGGTATATGCGTTCATAGCATCATCTAGCCTCTGAGGGCATCTCATCATATCATTTCAGCCACTGTGGGCAAATCATCAATGTATACCAGCGGATCAGGTGGTGGTGCATATATAACGCCGTAACCTTTTTCCATATCCCATATACATATAATATACGTGTATATAACGCCATCTGATCATGAGTCAATGTAAATGTATAAATGCATGAAATGCATAGGAAATACGTTAATAAGATTTTCTCGGAATTTCATAAAAATAATATGCATGTCGGATAAAGTTTATCAAATACGTATTTTTTCGAGAACCATGAACAAAAGATATAATAATAATTCACATGGGGAATCAAGAATATAGACACCCCTAATATTTTTATGAATAGATTTATTTATGGAAATTGTGCATTTGCTCGTTTCGTTTGTATCGTATTGATCATGCCAAAAAGAAATAAGGGATAGCCTTAACATACTTGGAGTAGGGGAAAATCCATACGATATTCTTGGAAAAGGTTGCACCATACTCCCTTAGAATCGCAAAATCCCGTTGTTATTATGCAGTGTAATTTTGTATCAATAGCTTTACTAATCTAAGAATAGCCGTTGCTACTGTAACATGAAGTCTTATGTAAGCTTCCAACATCTCCTTCAAAAATGAATTTGATATAAATTGAATACCATTTGTAAAGATGACTAACTTGAAATTCCTTCTACGTTTTATTTTTTAATGGCAAAGTGTAGTTTCCATGTGTTATCTTGATAGATTGACCAAGACTGCTTAATGCCACCTATCCTAATGACTAATGAGTCATCAACTTGGCCTTAATTTGCTGCCACCTTGAAGTGTAATGCTTATCCAAATGTGCTTAATTAATCACCCAATAATTCCTTAAGTAACTAGGTAATCTCCCATTATCCAATAATTAACCAATTTCCCATATAATAAGGAATCATCTCAAATTACTTAAAATACCACAAACTTTTAACACACTTTATACACCTTATAATCATTGTCATGCGGTACCTTGTATCGCACTAGTCCATAAATACCGGAAATTTTAGCTCGGGTTGTATTTTACACAAAATGTCAAACTTTGACAAAATTCATTTTCTTCGATTTGCTTACCCTCTCACCTTCACAAATTTACTCGTCACTTGTTTGAAATAGCATAATGCTTATAATCTCAAGATAATCTCATTCCCGACTTTACGTCGATTAACTTATGACGAAACTTTAACATACGCAAATGCGGGATGTACCATCTCATTTCCGAGCTTCTATCAATTTACTTATGGCGTACTTTCACGTACAAAAATATGGGGTGTAACAAGCGCTATATCGCTGTAGCGTGCAGCCCGGCCCAATCATATAAGTAGCCATAAGGCTCGTTGCGGCGTGCAACCCTATCCACAGTCCCTAAATAGCCATAAGGCTCGTTGCGGCATGCAACCTGATCCATATACCCTCACATAGTGCACAGCTTGGCACTCAGGCCCTATCTAAGTTACTAACCTCTCCAGTCCCTCGGCCCCACAGAATATCATAATAATCGGCCCAAACAGAGAGTATAACAAGTACCAACAAGAAATGAGAGGGAACATAGATATATCTCACAAGTAAGACTGTGACTGAGTACAAGACAATAATTAGCAGTCAATTCAACAAGTATATGACCGTTGCGGGTCCCAACAGTGATATCATATGGCCTAAGCATGGTTTCTAACATGAAAGGCATTCAATTGCTCAAAGACAAGGAAAAACAAGTAATAACAATGGCTATTCGACTTTACAGTCTCACAGGATGGACCAAGTCAGAATCCCTCGCGGTGCAAGCTCACACGCCCGTCACCTAGCATGTGCGTCACCTCCAAACACTCACATCATAGTAATTCTCGGGATTTCATACCCTGAAAACCAGATTTAAGACTATTACTTATCTCAACCGCGCAGCAATCCTAATCCGCAATGCCCTTGCCCCTCGAATCAATTTCCAAACGCCCCGAATCTAGCCACAAGTAGTACGATATAATTAATGTAGGCTAAAAGAATCAATTCCACAAGAGATACACGAAATTATAAGTTTAAATCCGAAAAGGGCTCAAACAGGCCCCCCAGGCCCACATCACGAAATTCGACAAAAGTCACAAAATATGAACACCCATCCACTCACGAGTCCAACCAGACAAGAATTACTCGAATCCAACCTCGAATTACCCTGCAAAACTCGAAATTTTAGCCTATGAAGTTTCTACCATTTTCCCCAATTTACAACTCAAATCCGAGTTAGAATTACTTACCACGACATTTCCTTGATAATCGTTGAAAAATTGCCTCTCTCCCAAGCATCTCAAGTCCAAATTCGAAAATGAAAGTCCATCCCTCGAGCTTGTATTTGTCTGCCCAGAAATACCGCACATGCGGTCCTCTTGTCGCTTCTGCGACGCTGCACCTGCGGAAATTCTGTTGCAGGTGCGGATTTCCCTTAAAATCCTGACCTCACTCATGCGGCCCCAAGACCGCATATGTGCCTATCGCATGTGAGGGAATCCATCGCAGCTGCGACCATCCTTCGCACCTACGCCCAGCTGCCCGCATCTGCGACCTTCGCAGGTGCGGGAAAATCTTCGCACCTGCGACTCCTGCCCAGCTCCTTCTTGGCCTCATCTGCGACTCCTTCTTTACTTCTACAGACTGGAACCTGCGGTTTCCACTTCGCAGGTGCGGTTACACCAGTAGCAGCAGCTTCAGCTGCATTTCCTTAACTCCCTTCAGGCCATTAACCACCCGAAATCATCCCGAGGCCCTCGGGACCTCACCAAACATGCCAACTGGTCCTATAACCTGATACGAACTTAGTTGAACATTCGAATCACTTTCAATAAATATCAAAACACCAAAATTACACCCGAATGCAAGCTTAAAGAACTTCTAAACTTCTGAATTCCACAAACGACACCAAAACCTTCCAAACCATGTCCTAGTTTTACACACAAGTCAAAAATGATACCACGAACCTACTCCAACTTCCGAAAATTCATTCCGACCCCTATATAAAAATTTCCAATGCCAGCAAAAGTCTCCAAAATTCCAACTTTCGCCAATTCAAGCCTAATTCTACTACGGACCTCCAAATCATATTCGGGACGCGTTCCTATGTCCAAAATCACCTAACATAGCTAACGAAATCATCAAAATTCAAATCTGAGGTCGTTTACACACAAGTTGACATCCGTTCGACTAGTTTTCCAACTTAATCTTCCAATTAAGAGAGTAAGTGTCTCAATTCACTCTGAAACCACTATGGACCTGAACGAACCAACCTGGTAGGACATAATACAATTGTAAAGCACAAAAGAAGCAGAAATGGGGAAAACGGGCTATAACTCTCGAAACGACCGGCCGGATCATTACATCCTCCCCCTCTTAAACAAATGTTCATCCTCGAAAGAGTCTAGCAACATACCTGGAGTATCAAATAGGTTTGGATATCTGCTACACATTTACCGCTCGGTCTCCCAAGTGGCCTCCTTCAGAGGCTGACCTCTCCACTGCACCTTCACTGAAGCTAATCTTTTGACCTCAACTTCTGAACTTGCCGCTCCAAAATGCTCAATAGTTCCACATCATAAGTCATATCACCATA
Organism: Nicotiana otophora; assembly: GCA_000715115.1. Classification (NCBI taxonomy): domain Eukaryota; kingdom Viridiplantae; phylum Streptophyta; class Magnoliopsida; order Solanales; family Solanaceae; genus Nicotiana; species Nicotiana otophora. The sequence continues at coordinate 2,721 of AWOL01S0025959.1, read as the reverse complement.
CAACTGAACCGTGCTGAAATCCAAAACATGGGACGGATCGCTGATATACTTTCGGAGCATAGAAACATGAAATACTGGATGCACACTCGACAAGCTAGGTGGCAAGGTAAGCTTGTAAGCCACCTCCCCTATCCTCTGAAGTACCTCAAAAGGCCTAATGAACTAGGTGCTCAACTTGCCCCTCTTCCCAAACCTCATAACACCCTTCATGGTGATATCTTCAGCAGAACCATCTCCCCAACCATGAAAGACACATCACGGACCTTCCTATCAGCATAGCTCTTCTGCCTAGATTGCGCCGTACGAAGATGCTCCTGAATCAATTTTACCTTGTCTAATGCATCCTGGACCAAGTCTGTACCTAAGAGCCTAGCCTCACCCTGCTCAAAACATCCCACCGGAGATCTACACCGCCTCCCATATAAAGCCTCGTACGGAGCCATCTGAATGCTCGATTGATAACTGTTGTTATATGCAAACTCTGCAAGCGGCAGAAACTGGTCCCATGAACCACCAAAATCAATGACACAAGCGCGTAATATGTCCTCTAATATCTGGATAGTGTGTTAGGACTGTCCCTTAGTTTGAGGGTGAAAGGTTGTGCTCAACTCAACCTGAGTACCCAACTCTCGCTGCACGGCCCTCCAAAACTACGATGTAAACTGTGTGCCTCTATCTGAAATGATGGAAACTGGGATACCATACAGGCGAACTACCTCTCGGATGTAGATCTCAGCCAACCGCTCTGAAGAGTAAGTAGTACCAACTGGAATGAAGTGAATGGAATTGGTCAGCCGATCCACAATCACCCAAATAGCATCGAACCTCCTCGAAGTCCGTGGGAGCCCAATTACGAAATCTATGGTGATCCGCTCCCACTTCCACTCTGGGATCTCTAACCTCTAAAGCAAGTCACCTCGGCCTCTGATGCTCATACTTAACCTCCTGAGCCACCGAGCCATAAACCCAACTATATCCTTATTCATCCTCTCTACCAATAGTGCTGTCTCAAATCCCGGTACATCTTCGCGGCACCCGGATGGTACAAAATGGTGATATCATAGTCCTTAAGAAGCTCCAACCACCTCCGCCGATGCAAGTTAAGATCCTTCTGTTTGAAAAGATGCTGCAAACTCCCATGATCAGTGTAAATCTCACAATGGACCCCATACAAATAGTGCCACCAAATCTTCAAGGCGTGAACAATAGCTGCATCAGAACATATCCAATACCTAACCGCGAGGCATCACAATACAATGTGTAAGAACCAAAAGCTGATGGTAGAACTAGAACTAGAGTCGTGGTTAAAGCAGTCTTCAGCTTCTGAAAGCTCTCTTCGCACTCATCCAACCACCTGAATGTAGCACCCTTTTGAGTTAATTTGGTCAAGGGGGGTGCAATAGATGAAAAGCCCTCCATAAAACCGCCAAACCTAGAAAGCTCCTAATCTTCATGGCTGAGGATGGTATGGGCCAACTCTGCACCGCCTCTATCTTCTTCGGATCCACCTGAATACCCTCACTGGACACCACGTGCCCCAAGAACGCCACTGAACCGCGCCAAAACTCACACTTAGAGAACTTTACATAAAGCTTCTCCTCCCTCAATCACTGTAACACAATCCTCAGATGCTGGGTATGCTCCTCCTAGGTACGAGAGTACACCAGGATATCATCAATAAATACAATAACGAACGAGTCCAAATAAGGTTGAAACACATTGTTCATCAAATGCATGAACGTTGCTAGGGCATTGGTCAGCCCAAAAGACATAACAAGGAACTCATAATGTCTATATCGGGTCCTGAAAGCTGTCTTAAGAATATCCGAATCCCAAATCTTCAGCTGGTGATACCCTAACCTCAAATCAATCTTGGAGAACACCCTCGCCCCCTGAAGCTGGTCAAATAGATCATCAATATGTGGTAAAGGATACTTGTTCTTGACTGTGACCTTGTTCAAATGCCTGTAGTCAATGCACATCCTCATAGAACCATCTTTCTTCTTTACAAATAGAATCGGTGCACCCCAAGGTGACACGCTAGGCCGAATAAACCCTTTATCAAAGAGTTCCTGAAGCTGTTTATTCAACTCTGCAGGTGCTATACGATACGGTGGAATAGAAATGGGCTGAGTGAACTACACCAAATCAATATCGAAATCAATATCCTTGTTGCGCGGCATGCCCGGCAGGTCTGCAAGAAACACATCCGGGAAATCTCGCACCACTAGAACAGAATCAATGGTAGGAGTCTCTGCACTAACATCCCTCATAAAGGTCAAATAGGATAGACAACCCTTCTCAACCATCCATTGAGCCTTCAAATATGAAATCACTCTACTGGGAAAATAGTTTAAGGAACCACTCCACTCAACCCTTGGCAACCGCAACATCGCCAACGTCACAGTCTTAGCGTGACAATCTAGAATAGCATGACATGAAAACAACCAATCCATACCCAATATCACATCAAAATCGACCATACTGAGCAGTAAAAGATCCACTATGGTCTCCAGACCCCCAATGGCCTGTTACACCACATGTTTTCTTATTGTTACATCCCGCATTTTCGTATGTTGAAGTTTCGTCATAAGTTAATCAACGTAAGTTCGGGAATGAGATTTATTTTGGGATTATAAGTATTAGGCTATTTCAAACAAGTGATAAGTTAATTCATGAAGGTGAGTGGGTAAGCGAATCAAAAAAAATAAATTTTGTCAA
>AWOL01S0025952.1:27139-59819 GCA_000715115.1 Nicotiana otophora | reverse complement strand
GGGGGGGCTGCCACGTTTTTGGACCCTTAAGCTTATCCCCAAAGTCTTAATTATCTACTAATGATTTATTTAACTAATTAATCCCTCATTTAACCAATAATCAACCAATTACCCATATAATTAAGAATTATCTCTAACTTCTTAAAATATTACTTACTTTTAACATACTTTATATAACTTACTATAATGGTCATGTGGTACCATATAAAACAAATACATATACTATTATTTCATTAAAACATCCATGTAAAAATATATATATATTTTCTCAACTTCTAATTTCCTAATCATATAAAGAGTAAAGATTTCCGTACGCTTAATTCTTAAAATAGTAAAAAGATAACCTTCTTTTCTTGTGAGAATCGTTTTTTATTATTATAATAAAGGAAATCTCATAAACTTTCTCATATTATGTATCTAATTGAATGTAGTAATATTAATAACTATATAAAATCATATATTGTTTTTTCAAACTGTTTTACAAATAAATGTTCCACTCAAAATACCATATCAATATATATATATATAACGGTATCAAAGTTGTTAAACTTACGGGGTCTTACAATGACATAGTCACAAATCCTTTATAACCTCATGAATAGTCTTAATCCCTTCAAGCTCATACAAATTACTACGACTTATCCTAATATTAAAGTACGGGATGTAACATCCTTTCCCCTTTAGAACATTCGTCCTCGAATGTTTAAACTTGCAAGATGTACATACATACTCATCAATTATAAATGTATATATCTTCCCGGGCTATACCCCAATGAAACAAATATCAGGCTATTATGGGGTCGGGACGTCGTCCCTCCCTAAAACTACTTCGTAATACATTCGTCACCTACGATTCTGTTAATCTATCTTCTAGGCGCTGACACCTACTAGTTGTAATCTTAATAAACGGGTTCATAACTTTCTATTCCATTATACTAACTTTCCCAAAATCTTGCGTACTGTATGTTGTTTCCTCCCTTGGGCGTTAGAGCTATCAGGGTTCAAACTTCTTAATGTCCTAGGTTACTCCCATTTCCTCCCTTAGTCCACTATCCTTGGGTTCTTACTTTGCTCACAAGCTAGCCTTGTTTTCCCTTAACCCTTCAGATGTAATGCCAACTCAATCTTATATATGAATACTGGCAATTTGCATTAATAAGATTGAACATTACCCATAGTCACAGTACCTGACACATCATCCGGTGTAGCCTATGGATCCTGATGATCTGCCAAAGCATATATGCGGTTCTGACTACCGCCGGAGCTAGATGCTCCACCCTACCTCTACCTCTACCAGCTGATGCCTGACGGCCTCGCTCTTGAGGGCGTACTGAAGAGGAGGAGAGTGTTATAGATCTGGTGGGATGAACCATCCCGCTTCTGTCATTCATAGGACAATCCCTCATGTAATGACTAGGGTCTCCACAGGTATAGCATACAGTAGATCCCTGTTGACATTGTCCAGAATGAGCTCTACCGCATTGACTACACCGCGGAGGAGGCGCCCTCATCTGCGCTGAATCCCTTTGATTCTGATAACGCAAAATTCTCAAACCCTGACCTAATTCAAAATAGACAGATCCCTCATAATATGGCTTCTGCAACTGTTGGACACTTTCAACATGATATGGTGACATAGGATCACCCAAAATATCATCAGGTTGCCTAGCAGACCTAGCCTTCTTACGCTGACCCTCATCACGATTCTCATATTGCTGTCGTTTTTGATCCTCCAAATTCTGAGAATAAGCCTGGATGCGGGAAATATCCATACTATCGAGCAAAGCGGCCGTGAAACACTCATTAATCAGGTGCAGCCAAAGTCCTACCACAAACTGATGCACTCGGTCACTCATTTCAGCCACAATTGAGGGGGCATACCTCACCAAGGAATCAAACTTGAGACTATACTCCTGCACACTCATATTTCCTTGTTCAAGAGCCAAGAACTTGTCTACCCTTGCCTAACGAATCTCTGCAGGCAAGTAATGACGCAAGAAATCCCTGAGAACTCTTCCCATACCGCTGGAGATGCATTAGTACCTCTAGACAATTCCCAAGTTTCATACCACCGAACTGTAACATCCCGCAATCGGTAAGAGGCCAACTCTACTGACTCAGTGTCTGATGCATGCATCACCCTCAAAGTACTCTGCTTCCTATCAATAAAGTTTTGCGGGTCCTCATCCTTGTTGGATCTGGTAAACACTGGAGGGTCCAGGTTGATGAAGTCTCGAACTCTCGCGCTAATAGCCCTATCAACGTAGCCAACACCTATACCTACCTTGCGTTGAGCCTGACCGACTACCAATCTAGTCAACAACAGTACTGCACTTGGCATATCCACATCCTCATCATGCGAACTGCACCTCTGCCCCCACCGCAGCCTCTATCGCGACCTCGGCCTCTCGCGACCTTGACTAGTGGTACCGGTGGCTACCTACCCTACCCCATACTATGCGTCCTCACCATCTGTGAGAAAATTAGAATAGCAGAAACTCAGTTACCAGAATAAAAATATTTGCACGACAAGAATTCAAGAATGTGAAGTTTCCTAAAGGTTCGGCAGCCTCTCGAATATAAGTACACACGTCCCCATACCGATCCGCAAGACTATACTAAACCTACTCATGACTCGTGAGACCTATGTAACCTAGGCTCTGATACCAACTTTTCACGACCCAAAACCTAACCCGTCATGATGGCGCCTATCGTGATACTAGGCAAGCCGACATTTCCAAAACACTTCCAACATTTAACAGAAAATGAATTTAAACATTCAAAATAACTGGAGTTTTTCATAAAAATGGGGTAAAACCCAAAGCATAAGTGCAGAAAAATAGCCCGACATCAGGCTGTCACTAAGTCACGAGCATCTAAACAACCAGTCTAGAAACAGATTCTACAACAGTCTGTGCGAAAATGGAAATACAGGAAAGAAAGGATAACAAATAGGAGGGACAAGGACTGCGAACGCCGGCAGCTACCTCGTAAGACTCCGATACTCAACCACGCACGAGATCAACGTCCACCGTATCCAGAAACACCTGGATTTGCACACGAGGTGCAGGGAGTAACGTAAGTACATCCAACTCAGTAATTAACAATAATAAATAAGGAATTGGAGATAGTGACGAGCTACACAGTTATAGTTCATTTTCAATAATTGCAGTAAAGAATAGATATGCTTTCAAATCGGGAAGTTTAAGTCAAATCGGTTTTATACAGTTCAAGTTCAGGCAAGCATGAAATAAAATCTTTCAGAAATTTCACAACAATGACAGATAGCAACTAAGTGCAACAACAAATGAAATGCAAGTGCAGCCTCTCAGGGCAACAGTCACTCAACTCATCACAACAGCTCAATCACTCGGCTCTCATCCCTCAGTACTCACACTCAATATGTACCTGCGATCACTAGGGGTGTGCAGACTCAGGAGGGGCTCCTTTTAGCCCAAGCACTATATCACTGCGGCATGCAGCCCGACCTAATAATATAAGTACCCATAAGGCTCATTGCAGCGTGCAACCCAATCCACAGTCCATAAATAGCCATAAGGCTCGTTGCGGCATGTAACCCGATCCATATACCTCACATAACTCACAGCTCGACACTTAGGCCCTATCTTAGTCACTAACCCCTCCAGCCTCTCGGGCTCTCAGAAATCATACAAATCAATCCAAATGAGATAATAACAAGTATCAACAAGAAAATAAGAAGAAACTGAGATATGACACGCAAGTAAAACTGTGACTGAGTTCAAGACAACAAATAACAGTTAATTCAACAGGTACCCGACCACTGCGGGTCCAACAGTGATATCATATGGCCTAAGCATAGTTTCTAACATGAATAGCAGTCAAATTTCTTGAGGACAGAGGGAACATGTAATTAACAATAAGTTATTCTACTTTACAGTCTCATGTGATGGACCAAGTCACAATCCTCGACGGTGCACACCCATACGCCCTTCACCTAGCATATGCGTCACCTCCAAAACAATCACATCATACCAAAATCCGGGGTTTCATACCCTCAGGACCAGATTTAAAATTGTTACTTACCTTAAACCGCGCAAATATCCTACTATGAAATGCCTTTGCCCCTCGAATCGTTCTCCAAAGGCCCCGAATCTAGCCACAAGCAGCACAATATAATTAATATAGTCTAAAGGAATCAATTCCACAAGAAAAATACGAATCACCCTCCTATCAAAACTTAGTGAACTTGAAACTTCAAATTTCTACAACAAATGCCGAATCATACCAAACCACGTCTGATTGACTTCATATTTTGCAAACAAGTCATATTCAACATTATAGACCCACTCCACTTTCCAGAATCGAAATCCGACCCTGATATCTAAAATTCAACCCCACAGTCAAACTTCCCAAAAATTCGACTTTCTCCATTTCTAGTCTAAATTAGCTACAAACCTCAAATGCAAGGTTCGGACACGCTCCTAAGCCCAAAATCACCCAACGGAGCTAACGGAACTGACGAAACTCCATTCCGGAGTCGTCTTCATACAGTTCCAACTACGGTTAAAATCCTAATACTTAAGCTTCTGTTTTAGGGACTAAGTGTCCCAAAACACTCAAAAACCAAAAATAAGACCTCCCGGCAAGTCACATAAGCAGAAATAGATACGGGGACAACAGTAAATTGGGAATTGGGGCTAATACACTCAAAACGATCGGCCGCGTCGTTACACTGTCACCACCCAAAAATCCCACCTTAATGGTCGTGATGGCACCTAGTTCATAAGACTAGGTAAGCCTATCACATAAAAAGATCAACAAATTAATAGCAACACAAAAATTAATGAAAGCTGAAAAGGTACCATAATATAACCAAAAACAGAAATACAATAGTCAAATTCCAAAACACGCTAATACTGAGTCATAAGCTTTACAAAGAGTGTACAAGAAGTCTCAAAATACAACATTGTTTGGGATACAATAAACAGTAGTAAGGAATCAACATAAGGTTACTTCGGTGCCTGTGAGCGGAACAACATCTATACCTTGAAGTTTCTGCAGCTCTGGCTCGACTCTCTAGTGTCCAGCATGATCCGATATACCTGTATCTGCACAAATATATGCAGAAGCGTAGTATAAGTACACCACAATCTATACCCAATAAGTGTCAAGACTAACCTTGGTTAAAGAAAAGACACTCACTAGTAAAAATAACATGTGCAAGATATCAAAATAAAACTAACAACGGAAAATATAACAAAGCAAATATTAACCACCTCGGAGAATGTTTAACAACAAGTCAATGTAAGACAATATGCCTTTGCCAACAACATATCAATGGGACCAGGGCATGTGATAACATATTGGATTCCACCAACGACTCAAAAAACACAAGGGAAAGCCATTTAATAAAAACACCAAGTTCAAACTGCCACACCAGCACACAAGCAATTATGAATCAGGTTCAAACCAATCTGAAACATGTTTGAAACTTACCAGAGCCCCCAGGGCTCCACACCAAACATCCACACAAGTCTAGAAACATCATACGATTTCGATCGCAATATTATCGCAAACTCAAAACACCAAAATAACTTCCAGAACCACGAGTTGGGCATCAAGACACATAGAATTCACGATGAAACTCAAGAACCGCTAAAATCACAACCAAGCGTCTGATTCCTATCAAACCAACTCTGAATGACACCAAACATTACACACAAGTTCCAAATGCCAAAACGGACGTAATACAAGTATCGAAACCAAAATCCAAACCCGATAGCCACAGAGTCAACCTATCATGAAACATATGAAATTTCTAAGCTTCCAAATTGTCAACTCTCTGCAAGAAGAGCCAATTCAACATAGGAACCTCCAAATCCAATTCCAAGCATATGCCTAAGTACAACATTACCATAAGAAACTATTGGAACCATAAAAATACCATTACGTGGTCATTTGCATAACAGTCAAACCTCGGTCAACACTCTTAACCTAAGGTTCCAAACTGAGAACCAAGGATTCCAAATCAACCAAAAACCTTCACGAAACCCAACCAACTATCCCCGCAAGTCACAAAACCACAAATACATATACAGGAAGCTTCAAAAGGGAAAACGGGATCAAATACACAAAACAGTCGATCGAGTCGTTACATTCTCCCCTCTTAAACAAATGTTCATCCTCTAACAAGTATAAAGACATACTTGAAATGCCAAAAAATGAGGATAACGAAAAGAAATATCATGGTCGGTCTCCCAAGTCACCTCCTCAACCGGTTGACATCTCAATTGAACCTTCATTGGTCCACTGGCTCCTCAATAGAGGTCAAATCCTTGACTAGTTGGACTGAGCTGAAATATAACACATGTGACGGATCTCCATAGTACTTCTGGAGCATGGAAACACAGAAAACCAGGTGAAATCCCGATAAACTACGTGGTAATGCAAGTCTGTAGGCCACCTCACCCACTCTCTCAAGTATCTCAAAAGGACCAATATACCGAGGGCTCAACTTGCCCTTCTTATCGAACCTCATCCAACCCTTCATAGGAGAAACTCTGAGTAGAAACTTCTCACCCACCATGAATGATACATCACGATCCTTCATATCAACATAACTCTTTTGATTGGACTGCAATGTATGATGCCACTTTTGAACTAACTTCACCTTCTCTAAAGCATCACAAACCAAATCAGTGCCAATCAACCTTACCTCCCCATGCTCAAACAAGCATATCAGAGAACGACGTCGCCTCCCATATTAGGCCTCGTACGGAGACATCTAGATGCTCGATTGATAGTTGTTATAGGCGAACTCTGCTAGCGGTATGAACTGGTCCCATGAGCCACCATCCATCTAGGGATGAAATATCGTACTCACCTTTATCACATTTCCTCAAGGTATGCGAAAGCCAAACCACAAAATCTATAGTGATACACTCCCATTTCCACTCCGAAATATCCTCTGAAGTAAACCACCGGGTCTCTGATGTTAGTACTTAACCTGCTGACAATTGAAACAGCAAGCCACATGCTCCACAATATCTTTTTTCATTCTTATACACTAGTAGTGCCGCTTCAAATCTTGGTAAATCTTCATTGCACCTGGATGAATGGAATACCGCGAACTATGGGCCTCTACAAGAATCCGCTCCAGCAACCAACATTGGGCATACAAATTCGGCCTTGAAGTCTCAATACCAAATCATCACTAACAGTTACCTCCTAAGCATCATCGTGCTGCACCGTGTCCTTGAGGACAAGCAACTGGGGATCATAATGCTAACGTGCCTTGATACACTAAAACAAAGATGATCATGACACAACACAAGAAAGAACCAGTCTAGGCTCTACCATATCCAACCTCGCGAATCTATTTGCCAAATATCTAATATCCAAACCTAACGATCGCTCCCCAACTGGAATAAAAGCAAGACTCCACATGCTCTCAGCCTTCCTACTCAAAGCATCAGCCACCAACCTTTTAGGGATGATAAAGAATGGTGATATCATAGTCCTTTAGTAGCTATAACCACCTTTGTTGTGTCAGGTTCTGATCCTTTTTGTTTGAATAAGTGCTATAGTCTTCTGTGATCCGTGAACACCTCAAATGACAAACCGTAAAGATAATGCCTCCAAATCCTAAGCGCGTGCAAAATGGATGCTAACTCAAAATATTGCATCGAGTAGTTATTCTCGTAAGGCTTAAACTCACAATATATTGCATAAGAACCCAATGTTGAAGGTAAAACCAGAACTGGAGTTGTAGTCAGAGTAGTCTTGAGCTTCTAAAAGCTCTCCTCACTATCATCTCACCACCTGAATGGGGCCCCATTCTAAGTTAATCTGGTCAAAGGAGCTACAATGGATGAAAACCTTTCCACGAAACAACGATAATACCTAGAAAAACCTAGAAATATCCGGAGAAGTAGAAAGTCTGAGCCAACTCTCAACTACCTTAATCTTCTTCATATCCACCTTAATCCCCTCACTAGACACCACGTAACCCAGGAACGCCACCCAATCTAGCCAAAACTTAAACTTGTAGAATTTGGAATATAGCGTCTTCTCCTTCAAAGTCTGGAGCACAATCCTTAAGCGCTACTCGTGCTCCTCTCGGATGCGGGAATACAATAGTATATCATCAATAATTACAATAATGAAGGAATCGAAAAACAACTGGAACACTCTTTTCATCGAGTGCATAAAAGTTGTTGGGGTATTGGTCAGCCCGAAAGACATCACAAAGAACTCTTAGTGACCATAGCAGGTCTTGGAAGTCGTATTCCATATATCCGACGCCCGGATCCTCAACTGATGGTACCCCGATCTCAAATCAATCTTTGAGAATACCCTAGCACTATGAAGTTGACCAAATAAATCATCAACATGTGGTGGTAGGTACTTGTTCTTAACCATAACCTTGTTTAGCCACCTGTAGTCAATACACATCTTCAGAGAGTCATCTTTCTTCTTTATAAGTAGAACTGGGGCACCCCAAGTTGAGACACTCGGTTTGATGAAATCCTTATCGAGTTTATTCTCTTGAAGTTGTTCCTTCTACTCCTTTAACTCCACTGGTGCCATGCGATAAGGTGGAATAGAGATGGGCTGAGTGCCCAGCACAAGGTCTATACAAAAATCAATATCCCTTTCGGGTGGCATGCCCGGTAGGTCTACTAGAAATATATCTGGAAACTCGCTCACTACCACAACTGACTCAACGGTAGGAGTATCAGCACTAACATCCCTCGCAAATGCTAAGTAGTCCAAGCACCTCTTTTCAACCATCCATTGTGCCTTTAGAAAAACATAGTACACTACTACGTACATGACACAATGCACCTCTCAACTCTATCCTCGGCAACCCCGGCATAGCTAACGTCATCGTATTAGAGTGACAATAAAGAATAGCGTGATTTGGTGACATTTAATCAATACCCAAAATCACATCAAAATNTACACTACTAGGCACATGACACAATGCACCTCTCAACTCTATCCTCGGCAACCCCGGCATAGCTAACGTCATCGTATTAGAGTGACAATAAAGAATAGCGTGATTTGGTGACATTTAATCAATACCCAAAATCACATCAAAATCTACCATATTGAGTAACAGAAGGTCAACCCTAGTCTTATAGCCCGATAGTGACCAGACAAGAGCAATATGTACGGTATACCACAATAGAAACCCCAAAAGGCATAGACACAGAGAAAAGGGTACTCAAAGAATCAAGAGACACTAAAAATATTAAGAAAAATACGATGACAGAATCAAATAAGTGGAACTCGAATCAAATAAAACTAATGGTGGACAACATCTAATGCAACAAGCTCAGTCCTATCAGGGAAAGCATAACAATGGACCTGACCTCCCCCTCTAAGATGTCCTCTACCCACATGTTCTCTACCTCTACCCGGTTGTGCAGGTGAAGTAGCAACTAGAGAAGTAACCATAGCCTGAATACCCTGCGAGGTCAACCCCTTAGATGTATGAGACAATCCCTCGCCATATTCCTCGTATAACGATACTCGATATAACTCATTTGCGGGCGTTGTTGTAGGTATTGATTCTGCCTCGGACAAATAAAGTATTCGCTATAGGAACCCGGTGCAAAAAGTGCACTAGAGGATGGCTGTCCAAAATGAGTACCTTGAGGTCCGTCACTAGCTGGAGCACTACAGGTAACCTGAAGTGAAGACTGAACTGGTCGATTGATGAAGCCTCTTCAATGACAATTTGTAGCTTAACAATGGGAACCACTAAATCCTACAAAACCCCGAGGCCTCTTGGCCTCTCTATCTCCGCTCTTCTACACATTGATATGCTTCAACCTCCTACCAATCTCCGGAACCTGGTGGAATAGAGTCCTAGTCTCTATCTCCCGTTCCATCTTAAATCTGAGGCTATAATCGAGTCCTTCAAAAAATCTGCAGACTCTCTCTCTAACAGTGGAAACCAAAGCATGTGCATAATGAGATAACTCGGTAAATCTCATAGCATACTCGGTCACGGTCATAGTCCCCTGGTAAAACTCCTCGAACTCGGTGCGCAACGCATACCTGAGGGTTTGTAGAATGAAGTCCCTCAAAAAGAGATAAATGAAATGAGCCCAAGTAAGTGGTGTGGCACTAAATGGCCTACTCTCATCATAAGTTTACCACCATCAATATGACGACCGCGTTAGCTAGAAAGTAGTAAGGTCGACGCCGATCAACTCCACTAAGCCATAGTGTATTGAATACAGTGACACTAGTCTAAGAAACCCTATGCATCCTCGGAAGGCCCATTGCTACAATGAGGAGGATGATACTTCTAGAGCATCGCTAACCTCTTCTTCTCCTCCTCTGAAGCAACTGGAGTGACCTTGGGCTGAACCGCAACCACGAGGTGATCGTTACAACACTCGGTGCCAGATCAGCATGAGCCCGCTATTTTGTAGTGTGGGGGCTGGAATTTGAGCTCCTCCCCTATCCTGAGAAGTAGCTGGTGTAATCGGGATCAACCCCGCCTAAGCCAAAGTGCAAAATGGTAAGGCCCCGTAAACGTTCACCAAGAATTTATATTTTTATGGTGCCAAGGTATGCTAATGTGCCACAAATCAGATTTTTTGATTGTACAATGAATCGTGGAGTTTGTGGAAGAATTTGTAAAAATGACAATAATATGGTCCATTATGTTATAGTGGATCTGTTCCGCTGACCACATAATCACCACGGAATAAATCAGAAGCAATTCAAATTTGAAACCCATTTTGTGGCCATTCTGTTGGCCGGGCGTAGTTGACCATACCCAACGAAGAATTTGAAAACCCTTTTATGGCTATTCTGCTAGCGTATAATCATTATGCTACACCAACATGGCATCGCGGAATTGACATACCATTTTGTGGCCATTCTGCTGGCCACATATCTGTTCAGCTACCATGGAATTGCATCACATAATTGTCCACTTACTAGACCATCATCTACCCAGGTAAGACATTGTCCTAAAACCTTCATGAAATTGTTATGGGTTTAATTAGGTTATGGAATCGGAGATAGGCCATGCATGTAACATTAGGTGGTAGTATGTGGAGTTATTGAACTATTTGGGATAGTTTTTTGTTGAAATTGGTTGAGTGGGGATGGGATTACCAATGTAGAGATTTGTAGTCAATTTTGCATAATAGGTGTTTGAACAAATTCCCAAGAGACTTATGTCATGAGAATCCTTCTAATTATTATCCGATTTTAGCTATTTTCCTATAGATTTATATTTCTAGTGGTGTTGGGACATTGTAGTAACTTAAGAAAAGCTCGAGAAAGGTATGTTGGCTAAAACTTCCCTCTTAGAAATGAATTCCATGATGTTTCCATAAGATTCAAGTATGGTTGGCCCAAGTTTCTAATTCTTAAGTTTCGAGGTGTTCCTAATAAATTTGATTATCCCGAGTAATCAATGTGCCGAAAGATGTGTGTACTCAAAACATGTACCAATTACTCCTATTTCATCATGATCTCCTTAGGGAATGTGTTCAAGTATGGTTTATGTGTTAAAGCGTTATAACTTCAATTTATGTTTCAAATGAAAGTCCATTATGTTTAACTTAGAAAGAATACTCAGTGCTCCTAATACCCATAATGCTCATATTTATACTTAAGGACTTGATTTCAAATGCTCTAATTGTTGACAATCTATAAAGATTCTTGAAAGGGAAAGAAGTGAGTTGGGGAGATAAAGTGTGGCCACCGTGCCAATAATGAAAGTTATACTTATGGCCAATGGTTCCAATGACATGAAATGTTGTGTGAAAGATTTGGAAATGAGCCTTGAATCAAGTGTTCCAAATTTACTCTGAAAATAGAATTGCCTAAAGGCTTATGTACTCATGTCGTGTTAAAATATGGTTGTTTCAACTAATACCTATGATTTGAACCACTGTTTTAGTCATAAATTACCATGCTCTCTTTTATAAGCATCTCCAATGTGATTTGAGTTCTTACATACTCATAAGTTGAAATTGTGCATTGCACTTTTGGGAAAGAGTATTTCAAGAATAAATGGTGTATCATTCGTTTATGATTTTAACTCGTGCTTCAACTGCTAGTCATTTTGCTCCATTCTTTGGAAAGGAATCTATTATGTTTAAAGCCTTCATTACTAATGAACCTAAAGTTTTGAATTCCGGAATATTCCATATGTTGATTTTTATGATGATGATATTTGAAAGTAAAGAAATGAAAATGTGGAATACGAGATACGACCACCGTGCCATTAATGGAGAATCTTATGTGTGCAAGATATCCAATGAAATAATGATATTGTGAATGTTTGAAAGTACTAATGAATCTATATATAGTGTGAAAGGTTATGAGGTTAATGTATTTGTATTTCTATTTTCTTTGGATGCAAAACAAAAAAATTTTGGGAGTATCATTAGTCACCGAGAAAGGGTAAGTTGAAACAACCTAACCCTAAAACTACACCTGCCGGTGTTGGAGTTATTTAGGGGTAAATCCCCATATTCATATGAGGAAATTAATTTCCTTAATTGGGATGAGATTATTCCCCTTAATTAAGATGAGATAATTGCTAGCAGAGGGTGATGTCTATGTCACTGTACCGCATGGAACCTATTGAGTTGAAAGAGTTGAAGGGACAACTTTAGGAGTTTATTTCTAAGGGTTTCATCGGCACAGTGTGTCCCCTTGGGGTGCACCGATTCTATTTATGAAGAAGAGGGATATCTCTATAAGGATGTGTATTGATTATAGGCACCTGAACCAAGTTATTGTCAATAACAAGTATTCGCTGCTGCATATCGATGATTTGTTTTATTACCTTGAGGGTGCTAGGGTGTTCTCGAAGATTGATTTGATATTGAGGTATCATCGATTGACGATTCGTCCTTCATATATTTTGAAGACAACTTTCAGCACCCGCTATTGTCACTATGAGTTTCTCGTGATGTCTTTTGGGCTGACCAATGACCCAACAACCTTTATGCACTTGATGAATAGTGTATTTCAACCCTATATTGATTCCTTCATCATAGTTCTTATTGATGACATATTGGTGTATTCACGTAGCCAAGAGGATCATGAGAAACATCTAAGGATCGTGCTCCAGACTTAATTATCCAAGTGTGATTATTGGCTTTATTCAGTAGAATGTTTGGGCCATGTGTTGTTTAGTGAGGGGATTAAGGTGTATCCTAAGAGGGTGGAGGCACTTCAGAGTTTGCCAGACCGTCTTCTACTATTGAGATCGGGAGTTTCCTTAGTTTCGTCGGG
Organism: Nicotiana otophora; assembly: GCA_000715115.1. NCBI lineage: Eukaryota > Viridiplantae > Streptophyta > Magnoliopsida > Solanales > Solanaceae > Nicotiana > Nicotiana otophora. The sequence goes on along the minus strand of AWOL01S0025952.1, from coordinate 46,556 downwards.
TATTATTATCATTTTGTGGAGGGTTTCTAGTCCATTGCTGCACCTTTGACTAGATTGACCTAGAAGGGTGCCCAATAAAGGTAGCCCGATGAGTGTGAGGAGAGCTTTCAAAAGCTTAAGCCTGTCTTTACCATAACTTTAGTTCTGGTTTTTCCTTCATCATCGGGTTCTTATACGGTTTATTATGATGCTTTGTGGATTTGCATCGGATGTGTATTAATGTGCGATGGTAGAGTTATTGCATATGCTTCAAATTAGTCGAAGCCCTATGAGAAGAACTACCCTATACATGATTTGGATTTGGCAGCCAATGTTCACGTATTGAAGATTTTGAGGCACTATTTTTATGGCATGTCTTATAAGGTGTTCACATATCATAGGAGTCTACATCACTTATTCAAGCAAAAGGATCTGAACTTAAGGCAACAGAGGTGGTTAGAACTATTAAAGGACTATGATATCAACAATTCTTTATTATTCGGGGAACGCCAGTGTGGGGGCCGATACTTTGAGTAGGAAGTTTGAGATCATGGGGACTCTTTATTATTCTAGTAGGGGAGAGAATGTTAGCATTGGATGCTCAGGATTTGGCTAATCGGTTGGATATTTTGGAGCCCAGCCAGGTTCTTGCTTTCATGGTTTCACTTCTTTCTTGTTTGAGTGTGTGTCAGTATGATGATCCCTAATTGCTTGTCCTGAAGGACATGGTGCAACACGGTGATGCCAAGGAAGTTACTATTGGAGATGCTGCAGGGTCGGTTTTGTGTGCCAAATATGGATGGGATGCGAGATTTGATACTTGTGGAGGCCTACTGTTCACAGTGTTCCATTCATTCGGGTGCCGCAAAGATGTACCAGATTTGAGGCAGCACTATTGATGGTGGAGGATGGAGAATGATATTGTTTATTATGTTACATGGCGTTGAACTGTCAGCAGGTGAAGTATGAGCATCAGAAACCGGGTTGTTTGCTTCACATGCTTGACATTCCAGAGTGGAAGTGGAAGCGTATTACCCTGGATTTTGTAGTTAGACTTCCACGAACCTTGAGGAAATTTGATGTAGTATGGGTCATTATGGACATACTTACCAATTCTTTACACTTCATTCCAATCGCGATATATAGTTTTTAGAGCAGTTGGCTCCGATTTATATTCGTGAGATTGTTTGCCTTCATGGTGTGCCCATATCTATTATCTCAAATTGAAGCACTCAGTTCACATCTTAATTTTGTAGAGCAGAGCAGCAAGAGTTGGGCACATAGGTAGAGTTGAGCATAGCATCTCATCCCTAGACAGACGGGCAGTCCGAGCACACTATTCAGATCTTGAAGGATATGTTATGTGCCATTGTCATTAACTTTGGAGGTTCATGGGATCAGTTTCTTCCCGTTAATAGAGTTCACCTACCACAACAACTATCAGTCGCATATCCAAATGGCTGCTTATGAGGCCTAATAAATGAGGCAATGTCGTTCTCCGGTTGGTTGGTTTGAGCCTGGGTAGGCTAGGCTGTAAGGAATTGACTTGATCCATGATGCTTCGGAGAAGGTGAAGTTTATTCAGGAGTGGCTTCGTATAGCTAAATACAGGCAAAAGAGTTATGATGACATGAAGACTCATAATGTTGCATATATGGTGGGGGGAGAAGGTTCTGCTAAAAGTTTCACCCATGAAGGGTGTGATGAGGTCCGGGACTAAGGATAAGTTTAGCCCTGGGTATATTGGTCCTTTAGAGGTTCTTGAGAAAGTGGGAGAGGTGGCCTACATACTTGCCTTGACACCTAATCTATGAGGGGTTCACTCAATATTTCATGTTTTGATGCTCTGGAAGTATTATAGTTATGCATCACAAATTTAGGACTTCACTACGGTGCAGTTCGATAGGGATTTGACTTACAATTTTTAGATGGTGGCTATTTTGGATTGGTATGTTCGAGAGTTGAGGTCAAAGAATATAGCGTCAGTGAAGGTGAATTATAGAGGTCAGCTAGTGTAGGAGGCTACTTAGGAAATTTAGCAAGAGAGGCATAGCAGATATCCTCACCTTTTTGAGACTCCAGGTATGATGGTAGAATCGTTTGAGGATGAACGTTTGTTTACGATGGGGAGAATATAATGACCTGGTCTGTTGTTTTGAGTACTTTAGAATATGTTCCCCTATATGGTGTTTATGTCTATGGTTTTTAGGTTTCGTGACATGATAGGTGGTTGGTTTGGCTTCAGTGATGTTTTGCAGTGAATTGGAACACTTAGTCCCAAGGTTGGAAGCTTAAGTTGAAAGAGTTTACCAGAGTTTGACCTTTGCATAGATAACTCCAGAATGGGGTTTTGATGGTTCCAATATCTTCGTATGGTAATTTTGGACTCAGTCCTATGTCTGGATATTGATTTGGAGGTCCGTAGGTTGATTTGGTGTCGTTTGGCAAAAGTTGGAAAATGGAATGTTTGGAAGCTTAATATGTTTGATCGAGAGTTGAATTTGATGATATCAGGTTCGTATCTTTGTTTTGAGAGTTGGGATAGGTCTGTTCTTTCATTTGGGACCTGCATGTAAAATTTGAGGTCCTTCAGAGTTCATTTGATATGGTTTGGCAGAGTTTTAAAGCATGTAAGTTCATTAGTTCATTAAGCTTAAATTGAGGTGTGATTTGAGGTTTTGATGTTGTTTTATTTTATTTGAGGCTTCGAGAAGATTCTTATTATGTTTTAGGATTGATTTGTATGTTTGGACGGGTTCCCGGGGGCCTCGGGGGTGTTTTAGATAGAGCTTGGGCCATTTGGGGACTTGGTGTTATTGCTGAAGCTTTTGACTTCTAGCGCTTTCGCACCTGCGGTGGGATTTGCCGCAGATGCAAAGACACAAGTTCAACTTTTGTTGCGCAAGTGCAAGGTTTACTTTGCCATAAGAGGTTCATTGAATTCCGCATAAGTGGATGCGCTTCTACGAGGAGGGGTCCACAGAAGCGGAGTTTGGCTGAAGCAACATGGACCGTAGATGCGGAAGGGCTCCACAGGTGCGAGAGTATATCCGCTGAAGCGGTAGGTCTGGATATAAGTGGAGTTCATATGTGCGTGATTTTGGCTGCAAATACAATATCGCAAGTGCGTTGTTATGGGTGATAGATGCAATTTTGCTAGTAGACTCTATAATATCGAGGGTTTGAGTGTTTTTCTCATTTTTGTTTTCGCGGAGCTCGGACCAAGGCGATCTCTATAGTGCTTTTCCTAATTGAAGAGCTAATTGAAATTTAATCAGTTTTGGTGTTAGATATTGATTTCCCATTGATTAATACACCTAATATTCATGAATTTAAGTTGGGATTTGGGGTTTTTTGGACTATGTTATTTGAGAGTGAGATTTGATGATTTGAGGGACGATTTGTGGTTGGTATGGTTGGTCTCTTAATCAAATGGGTATTTGGAATTTGTGAGTTTGTTCCGGTTTCGAGGCACGAGCATGGGGTTGACGTTTTGGGTTGACTTTTTGATTTTGATTAAAGATCTTAGCTTTATTATTTGGAATTAATTCATATGGCTTTTATTGACTATTTTAAGTTAATTCAGCTAGATTCGGGTCGTCCGGAGGTTGATTCACGCGGGATGGGCTTGATAGAGGAGTGATTTTGCTTGATTGAGGTAAGTATCTTATCAAAACATGGTTGAGGCACTAGTTGCCTGAGTTATTTGTGATATGTACGTGCTATTGGTGGTGCACATGTGCGGGGCTGAGCCCATGTGCATGAAACAGGGTGTTTATCCATGCTCGGGGTAGTGTTTAGGTTATGAAATTCCTTGAATAGATTGTCAAGATATATGTTGTGATGTTTCTCATATTTATACCACATTGTGACATAATTGAGCCATATTTGGTGTTACATAGAGGTCAGTCTCATGATTTAACTTGATAACTATTGTTTTTTTATGGAATTTCTAATTTTAGTTATCATATCTCACTTTGCACCTACATACACCATACCATGTCATTTATATCAGTCTAGGAGTATGATATTTGATATTCATTGGTCATGTACATGTAATCTTGTATGTATGTTTTTCTGTGTAATATGATTTGGACTAATAGCCCGCGACCACACCTGGGAGATTGAGATATTGAGCTTGTGACTACGCATGGTGGATTGTAATTATTGGTACGTGAGTTATTTGTGGAGCATATCTAGCCTTTGTGTGGGATGTCAGTGATAATGCTCCTACCATTGAGTCAGTTCCGGTGGTGAGATATTTCCCATATGTGTTCCAGTAGACCTATCGGGCATGATGATTGATAGGGATCTTGGTTTTGGTATTGACTTGGTGTTGGGCACTAAACCTATTTCTATTCAACCATATCATATGACACCCACAAAATTAAAGGAGTAAAAGGAACAACTTCAGGAGTAGCTTGATAAGTGTTTCATCAGACCTAGTGTCTCGCCTTAGGGTGCTCCAGTTCTATTTGTGAAGCCAAAAGACATCTCTATGAGGATGTGTATTGACTATAGGCAGCTGGACAAATATACAATCAAGAAAAGGTACCCACTACCACTCATTCGTGATTTATTTAACCAGCTTCAGGGGGCTAGAGTATTATTGAAGATTGATTTGAGGTTAGGGTATCAACAGTTGAAGATTCGTGAATCAGAATTCCCGATGACTGCTTTTAGGACTTAGTATGGTCAGTACGAGTTTCTAGAGATGTCATTTGGGTTGACTAATGCCCAACAACATTTATGCACATAATGAACAGTGTATTCCATCCATGTCTTGATTCTTTCATCATCAATTCATTGGCGATATTTTGGTGTATTCTCGCAGTCGGGAGGACCATGAGCAGAACATGAGGATCATACTCCAAACAATGAGAGAGAAGAAGTTATATGCAAATTCCCCAAGTGTGAGTTTTAGATTGATTCGATGGCATTTCTGGGTCGCATGGTGTCTAATGAGGGATCAAGGTAAATCCGAAGAAGATTAACGCAGTTCAGAGTTGGCCTAGAACCGTCTTCGGTTACTGAGATCCAGAGTTTCCTTGTTTTGACCGGATATTATCGTCATTTTGTATAAGGTTTATCATCCATTGTTTCACCTTTGACTAGATTAACCTAGAAGGGTGCTCCTTTTAGATGGTCCGACAAGTGTGAGGTTAATATTTAGAAGCTCAAGACTAGATTGACTACGCCGCCAGTGCTTGTGTTGCCTACATGTTTCGGGTATTACATTTTGTATTATGATACATCAAGTATTGGGCTTGGCGTGGTGTTGATGCAAGACGGTAGGGTGATTGCCTACGTGTCTCGGTAGGTACCCTGTGCATGACTTATAATTAGTATCTACTGTTCACACATTGAAGATTTGGAGGCAATATCTATACAGTGTTCCATGTGAGGTCTATACCGACCATCGAAGTCTACAGTATCTGTTCAAGCGGAAGAACCTTAATTTGAAGCAGCGAAGATGGTTAAAGTTGCTGAAAGAGTATGAGATGACCATTTTGTATCCTCCCGGGAAGGACAATGCGGTGGTCCATGCCTTGAGTACAAAGGCTCAGAGTATGGGCAATTTGGCATATTTTGCAGCAGTAGAGAGGCCCCTATCCATGGATGTTCTGGCTTTGCAAATTAGTTTGCGAGACTGGGTTTTTCGGAGCCTGACCGGGTTCTTGCTATAAGGCCTCATAAAATATTTCCTAAAAAAACCCGAGGTTTTGTGGTGCCGAGGTAGGCATATGTGTTAATGATAGTTGGAGGAAACTATTTTGTAGAATATTTTCTAAGGCCCATTATGTGACCGCAGAGTCACTCTGCTGGCCGCAAATTGGCCGCAGAGTGAGGCAGTCATTTGGGCCATTGTTTGATGTCATTTGGCGGCCCATTATGCGACCGCAAAATGATTTCGCGGGCCGCACACTGATTGCAGAGCCAGCTTGAAAATTTTGCGGAGGGAGGTTCTGCGGCGCATTATGCGACCACATAAAAGGTATACAAACTGCATAACGGCCGCAGAGTGGGCAGACCTGCCCAAATCTAGAGGGCCATTTCACGGACCGCAGAAGCATTATGCGGTCGCATATGCGACCGCAGATCCCATTTCGAAGCTTCATTTTTGGGTTTTTATAACCCGACCCCATTTCGTTATTTAGACCGTATGGATCATTTATGAAGGGATAACTTGATATTTAGAGAGAGAAAAGGCTCGAGAGAGAAAGAGAGTTCTACAGTCAATTATTCCCCAATTCTTACTCAAAATCTTGGAAGAATTAACAAGGGAAGCACCCTAGGTCTTCATCTTAGAGGTAAGATTCTACACCCTATCTCTAAATTTCGAAATTTAACTAGAAATGGGAAAGTAGTAAGATAATTCATGGGTATGGGAGTGGCTTATTTTTCATGCATGATTGATCATGGGATGTAGGGAGATTGTTGAGCTAAAATATTAAAGAATAGGTTGTGGGATGAATCTATAAAATGACCTCGAAACGTTAATGTACACCTAGTGCTTGATAAAATGCTCAAATGAACTAGAACCATGATCATCTTCCTAATTTTGGTTCAATTTGCTACTTTTCTAAAATAGATTGAAATTTCTATGATTTACAGAACATTTAGATTTAACTAATCTCAAGTAAGGTATGTTGGATAAACTCTTCTCTTAAAATTTAGCCCCACAATATCCATGTAAGTCCCGAGTTGCTTAATGAGAATTGATTACTTGGATAAGGTGGTGTCAAAAGACACTCGTGATCAATATGTAATTAAAATGCTCTTGTTAAGTTGTACTACTATTGAGAATGTGTTCAAAGTAGGGCTTGCATATCTAAATGCCTTGACCTCAAGTTGTGTTTCAAAGGAAAGTTAATGAAAGCTTGTGTAAAAAATCGTAACGTGCCTAAAACTCCTATTTGCTCAAATGTGTGCTTAAATATCTTGAATAGAAATGCCTTGTTGTTGGAAAGTCCATGATGATTGTTGAAAGTAAAAAGTTTTGCATGAAATACGAAACATGAAATACGAATCACGTAATGCGAAATGTGAAATATGAAACACAACAAATGTTCCAAGAGAAATAATACAATTGTGACCATTAGTGCCAATGAAATTAAGAGATGTGCAAGAAATATGAAACAAGATAATTGATAGAAAAGGGTGATAACACACATGAGACGGCCAAGCCGATAAGGTCGAGATCGGACGTCATGCCACTCATATAGCAGTGACTGTGTTAGAATTGTAATTTAAATTGTGATTTGGTTGATGTCTCGCATGAGGCGGCCTAGCGAATCGGTTTGTGATCGGACACCATGATGCACACATGGCGGTGATTGTGTTAGAACAGTAATTGAAATTGTGATTTGGTTAATGTCTCTCAGGAGACGTCCTAGCCGATCGGGTCGTGATAGGACGTCGGGCCGCACACATGGTGGTGACTGTGCTGAAAATCGTAATCGAAATTGTGAATAGTGGTATACCAGTGCCAAAGCTTTCCCAACTTAAAATTTTGAAATTTATTTAAAAGTTAACTTATCTCTAATTTGATATTACGTAATTGTTCGAGGCTTTTAACTGATATTATGACTTTCCTTACTTGCATTACCACTCATTTCTTTGAGAGAGTGTCTAGTCATATATACTAGTACTATTCGATAGTACTAACGTGCCTTTTGTCGGGGGCGCTGCATCTTTAATGGATGCAGGTGGTTCCATAGCATGCGACATTGATCAGCGATAGCACTATACTCTTTTCCTAGTTGATTTGGTGATCCCCACTTCACTCGAGATCATGTATCTTTTGTTCATTTTATCACAGTGTTATGAGGTATAGCTGGAGCCTTGTTACTGGCACTATCATTTTACTCTTTTGTAACTAATAGAGGCTCCGTAAACATAGTGTGGGTGGTATGTTGGTATGGGGAAAGTCAAATTGGTAATGGTGTAATTGTATCACACGTTCCACATCCAACTATGAAAGAGTATGTATTTTGAAACTTATAAATGATATAACTACTGATAACGAGTTTAAGTTGTTTTTTGCATGATCCTCCTCACTGCTTAATTAATGAATTGGATTTTACTATATTTCCTGAATATGTTCGGGTAGAAGGTAATGTACAAGCTTGCTCGACCGGGTTATCTCGGTTGAGCGCCGGTCACGCTCCCCAAATTTGGGATGTGACACATGCTTTCGTGGTTTTTTGGTCATATCTGTATTAGCGCATTAGAGTGTGTCAGTATGACGACCCCCTCTTACAAGTTTAGAAAAGAGACTTACGTCACCTCAAGCCTACTTACCGGTTCAAGAATGCGCTCGCACCCTCAAGTCGATGCCGAATCAATCCAAAACTAATTCAATAGTTTATAAACTAATCAATACATGCTCAAAGATTCGTATTCCAACCGTTATAGAGGTTACCCAACCCTAAATGTAAGATTCTAAGAATTCACCCCCAGGCCCACGTACCCGGATTCCTAAAATTTTCAAAGACAGTTGTTACCCATAGCCTTAGGAATATAAAAATATGATTTTCACCAAGTTCCATATCCATTTTCGTGGTAAAATCCCATTTTTATCAAAACCTAGGTTTTTCATCTAAACCCATGATTTCCACAAATTGTCATGTTACAATATACCCATAATGTATGTATTAAACTCACATTAGGTAGAAATTACTTACCTTCAAAAGCTAGGTCGAAATCCCCTCCTTAAAAGCTCTCAAATTGCCCAAGAGTGAGAGAAATGTGTTAGAAATGGTCTAAGTCCCGTATTAAATGAACCCTTCTGCCAGCGCTTTTTGCCACCAGTGGTGCCTTAGCCGCATCTGCGATCCCGCACCTATGGAAAAATCCTCGTAGGTGCGCATTTCCCTTACCTGGCTAAGATCCGCACCTGCGGACAAAAGGGGCTGCTTCTGCGAGCCCATCCGTTCCTGCGACCACTGCTCTGGCACCTGCGGTCACGCAGGTGCGCGAAAAGTTCTGCACCTGCGGTGGCTGGGCTTCCCTCACTTTTTCGCTTGTGCGGCTCAAAGCTCGCACCTGCGGCTGGCCAAGCGCAAGTGCAATTATGACAGCAACTGGGAGCTTCAGCTGTTGCTACCAATTTCCAACTTGGTCCGAGCCTCGTCCGATTGATACTCGGGGCCCCCGGGGTCCCGCCCGAAAATAACAACAAGTTTGGAATCATAAAACGGACTCGCTCAAACCCTCGGAATTCCTGAAACAACATTAAAACTAAGAATTGCACCCTAAAACCAATTGAATCAAACTTATGAACTTCAAGGTCTTCAAATTAACTCACAATTCGCCGAAATGTACTTAAACTATTCGGATTGACACCAAATTTTGCGTGCAAGTCTTTAATGGCATTAAAGAAATATTCCCGGTCTCGGAATTCCGTTTGGACTCGGTATGCCAAAAACCCGCTCTACACCAAATTTAAATAGCTTCTAAAACCTTCAAAGAACCAGCTTTCACTGATAGGCACCGAAACGCTCCTGGGTCATCCAAAACCCGATCCGAGCATACGCCCCAGTCCGAAATTATCATACGAACCTATTGGGACCATCAAATCCCGATTCCAAGGTCGTTTACTCAAAATGTTGACCGAAGTAAAACTTGGCCTTTTAAGGCCAACTTAAGGAATCAAATGCTCCGATTTCAACCCAAACTTTTCCAAATCCTCAAACTAACCACCCCCGCAAGTCATAAAACAGTAAAAGCACATACATGGAGTCTTATTTAGGGGAACGGGGTTCTAGAAAGCAAAACCACTGGTCGGGTCATTACATTCTCCACCTCTTAAACAAAGTTCATCCTCGAACGGGTCTAGAATCATATTTGGAGTGCTTAACAAGTGAGGAAATCTTCTCTGCATGTCCCCCCTCGGACTCCCAGGTCACCTTCTCGACTGGTTGGCCCCTCCACTGAACCTTTACTGCGGAAATCCTCTTGGATCTCAACTGGCGATCCTTCCTATAAACAATGGCAATCGGCTCCTCTTCATAACCCAGACTCTCATCTAGCTGAATCGTGCTAAAGTATAACACATTAGACAAGTCGGGATGATACCTTCGGAGCATAGACCCGTGGAAAATCGGATGAACTCCCGATAGTCTGGGAGGTAGAGCAAGCTCCCAAGAAACCTCCCCAACTCGCCTCAACACCTAAAATGGGCCTATAAATCTTGGGATGAACTTGCCCTTCTTCCCAAATATCATGATTCCCTTCATCGGCGAGACTTTCAAGAGAACCTTCTCACCTACCATAAATGATAAGTCACGCGCCTTCTGGTACGCGTAATTCTTCTGTCTGGACTGTGCTGTGCGAAGTTTTTCCTGAATCAACCTTACCTTTTCCAAGGCATCCCTCACCAAATCGGTACCATATAACTTAGCCTCGCCGGGCTCAAACCACCTGATGGGGGAGCGACATCGCCGACCATATAAAGCCTTGAATGAAGCCATCTGGATGCTGGACTGGTAACTATTGTAAGACAATTTGGCCAAAGGCAAGAATGGATCCCACTGCCCTCCAAAGTCAATCACGCATGCTTTGAGCATGTCCTCCAATATCTGAACTGTCCACTCCGACTGCCTGTTGGTCTGGAGATGAAATGCAGTGTTGAGCTCTACACGGGTCCCCAACTCACTCTCTACTTCTCTCCAGAAATGCGAAGTAAAATGAGTACCTCTGTCTGATATGATGGAAATAGGTACACCATGCAGCTGAACTATCTCCTGGATATAAATCTGGGCCAATCTCTCCGAAGTATACGTAGTCATCACAGAAATGAATTGTGCCGACTTGGTCAATCGATCTACAATGACCCAAACTACATCAAACTTCCGCAAGGTCCGTGGCAACCCCACTACGAAGTATATAGTAATGCTCTCCCACTTCCACTCAGGTATAGTCATCTGCTGGAGTAGGCCTTCTAGCCTCTGGTGCTTATACTTAACCTGTTGGCAATTCAGGCATCTGTCTACATACTCAACTATGTCTTTCTTCCTCCGTCGCCAATAATAATGATGCCTCAGGTCACGGTACATCTTCGTAGCACGTGGATGAATGGAATATCGAGAACTATGCGCCTCCTCTAGAATCCTCTCCCTCAAACCATCAACATTTTGTACACATAGACGACCCTGGAGTCGCAGGACACCATCCTCGCCGATAGAAACCTCCTTGGCACTACCATTTCGTACCGTCTCCCTGAGTACCATCAATAGCAGATCATCAAACTGTCGAGCTTTGATTTGTTCTAATGGTGAGGACTGGGCAACGACGCAAGCAAGAACTCAGCTGGGCTCTGAAATATCGAACCTGACATGTCTGTTAGCCAAGGACTGAATATCCAAGGCTAGTGGCCTATCCTCTATTGAAATGAATGCCATGCTACCCATACTCTCTGCCTTCCTACTCAAGGCATCCGCGACTATATTCGCCTTTCCCGAATGATAAAGATTGTTGATGTAATAATCCTTCAGTAACTCAATCCACCTACGCTGCCTCAAATTAAGATTCCTTTGCTTGAACAAATGCTACAAACTACGATGATCAGCGTAAACCTCACAAGACACCCCATTTAGATAATGCCTCCAAAACTTAAGAGCATGAACTATCGCGACTAACTCCAAATCGTGCATATGATAATTCTTCTCATGGGGCTTCAGCTATGGTGAAACATATGCAACCACTCGCCCCTCTTGTATCAATACACAACCCAAGCCAATGCGTGAAGCATCGTAATACATAGTATTCATCCCCAAACCGGAAGGCAACACTAGGATTGGTGTTGTAGTCAAAGCTTTCTCGAGCTTCTGGAAGCTCGTCTCACAATCATCGGACCAACAAAACTGAGCACCCTTCTGGGTTAATCTAGTCAAAGGTGCTGCAATACATTAGAAGCCCTCCACGAACCGACGATAATAACCTGCTAACCCCAAGAAGCTCCTGATCTAGGTCGCTGAGGTAGGACGAGGCCAACTCTGAACTGCCTCAATCTTCTTGGGATCCACTTTAATGCCCTCTCATGATACAACATGTCCCAAGAATGCCACAGAATCTAACCAAAACTCACACTTCGAGAACTTAGCATATAGCTTTTGTTCCCGCAAGGTCTGAAGCACCACTCTAAAATGTTGCTCATGTTCCTACATGTTACGTGAGTAAATCAAAATGTCATCAATGAAGACAATGAAAATCAAATCAATATAAGGCCTGAACAACTTGCCACGACCCAAACTGATTGGCCACGCCGGGCACCCGGTACCTTACTCAACCGAGTACTACATAACGTATCTTTTCATATCATACTATTATAGATAACTGAGATGGAGAGGCTGCCGTGAGCTAGGTAGAATACAACATGTGAAACTAACTTATACATAAGATATATGGGCCCATAAGACAAAAATAACCATTTGTATACTGAACATAGGCCGACAAGGCCATACAATCTTTTACATACATGACATCTATCTACAAGCCTCTAAGAATACATAATTGTCATAAAGGTAGGGACAGAGCCGCACCATACCAAACAATACATATCTAAATCATACTGACCAAACAAGAAACTCCGGAGCAAATGGAGTGCACCAACATCTTCCGCTGAGCTGATCGCCTACTTGGAGGACTCTCGACCTGTCTATCGAGACCTGCAGGCATGAAATGTAGCATCCCCAGGAAAAAGGGACATCAGTACAAATAATGTACCGAGTATGTAAGGCAATATACTGAAAGCTAAAATTGAACTGATAATTTAATAACTGAACGTAACTGGGAGTCAAAGATAATATGAAGATATGCTTACCTGCTGATACTTACTCAATTCTCTCAATATAGTAAGTAAAATAGTTGTCCAACCATATAAGGCTAGGTATATATATATAAATGCTCTGCCGTAGTAGGCTCGCTCATAAGGCTCAGCCATAAGGCTCTGTATCTCGGCCAACTGGGCTCGCTCACAGGCGCTCGGCCACAGTAGGCTCGGTATATAACTTACCATCTGATCAGAGGTTGCCCAATAGGGGCCTGCCCATCGATTAAAGCTCGATGCTAATGAAAATCCTGTAATAATGTATATATAGATTCTCTGCTCTCATGACTGGAAAAAAGGAAATAATCAATTGAATATGAAGTCCCGATAAGGAGAATATTGTAACTTACAAGACTAGGAAAATATACGTAAATTCCTGGATATGAATTTTTCTTTATACCTCGTTATCAAACTCGTGTAATTATGAGATCATTCCAAAATGAAGAAAAGGCATATCCTTAACATATTTGGAGTAGGGGAAAAATCCGTATGATGTTCTTAGAACAATTTGCACCGTACTCCTTTAGAACCGCAAAAATTTACGTTGCTAAATCTTGTTGGAATCGTTTGGTTGCAAGAAGAATTGCTAACATTTCTCTCTTCTGATTGTAATGTCTTGGTATTGAACATATTAGGAATGAGGTTAGAATCTGATTGTAGTATTCTTTTGTAGGAATTTGTAAGGATTCACGTTACAAATGTGCAAAGCTTATGTCTGAATTGTAGGATTAGTTATTTTGAAACTTTTAATGTTTGAGGTGTCTTGTAATTAATGTATTAGGATGCCACCTAATAAGAAATGACTAAGAGTCATTTGCTTAATAAGGGGCTTGCTGCCACATGGGGATGGGGTAGGAAATGTTAACCTTTATCCACTAATTGAGTAATTAGGTAATGTCCTGTTACAAGATAATTAACCAATTACCCGCATAATTAATAATTTACTCACATTATTTCAAATACTACTCACTTTTAACACACTTTATACACCTTACTATCATGGTCATGTGGTACATTCTATGGTACTAGTCCATAAATACCGGGTATTTTAGCTCGGGCCGTATTTTATCCTAAAATGTCAAACTTTGACGAAATCCCTTTTCTTAGATTTTTCTTACCTCTCACCTTCACGAATTTACTGATCACTTGTTGAAATAGCATAATGTTTATAATCTCAAAATAATCTCATTCCTGAATTTTACGTCGATTAACTTACGACGAAACTTTAACATACGAAAATGCGGGATGTAACATCATTCCCCCCTTTGGAACATTCATCCTCGAATGTAGACTGATGCACTTATCATTTTCATAACCTTTGTCTTCCGAATACTTTAGTACTCTCCTTACCATCTAGGCAACTGTTCTGTGAATAAATCCAAAGGCCTGGGCATTCCCCTCTTTAGGGATCTTTCTTACACCATGGCTTGTGGTCGGAATCCTTCAAATCTTGTAACTATCGCTACCTTCTGTCATGCACCCTATACGACTCTAATCTTGTAAGTGTGACTATGCGACTCTTCTTTTTTTTTCATTCAGCTTTTAGCCAATCTCTAGGCTTCACTTCGTAAACATATACAGAGCTTGATAAGATGTCCCTCTAGGCATCTATGAGTATACTAAAGTTCTTTGCTCGGTACTTTGTTGAACTTACTACTATAACTCTTACTTTGATTTATCATTACTGAGGTTTGCTACCAAACTCCAGGTTACTCTCGTGCTTATCCTATATGTATAAATCTAAGTCCTTTAATGCTTCGGCATTACTGTTCATCGTAAGAATGGTGGCCTAATCTCATCTCATAATTTGTGACTATTGTCCATCCATTGCTGATTCACCTCAATATTGATCTACAATTTACCACTGATAACCTGAAATTTCTTACGTAATATATTGTCACTAGGGCTCACGTCTCATTGGGGAAGCATCTGAAGTGATTAGACTGATCCCCCTAGGGGCGATAGTATACTTCAATAACCATATTTCATAGCATCCTAATGTGATTCACCTTACATGGGTAATTTAATCCCGTACAATTCGTGAAATCCTCTTCAAGTCATTACTCAATCGAAGGCCCAAAAGTCATCCTTTATCCATTACAATTACACCCTCATTCTATTACCAGGGTAGCATTCCATTTCTTCTAAATGCCATTAGTCTTAGACTCCTTTGAGTTCATTCAGGCTATATTGAGCTTTGTATAACTTAGAGAAACCATTAGTTCTTCTTGTTTTCATGGGCTTAATCCTGATGACTTATCTATTCTTGTCACCTTTTCACTTGCCTTTTCTTGTCCTTACCCCTGTCTTCCTAAAACCTTGTCTCTCTACCATACTTTAGCTTGCGACCTATACTTTCTTATACTATTCGCAACCTTCTTTCAACTTGCTTGCACCATAGATTTCCTTATGTTATTCTGGAACATCAAATGAGCCATCACACCGTCTATAACTCCTCTTCACTCTCTTGGCTAAATCTCTCGGTACTTAGAAACCATAGGCTGTACTGTACGCCACTGACGCCGCCGCTATCATTCCTGGATAATGAATCCCAACACTTCTAACCTTTTATCCGAAGTATGGACTATTCAAAATCTTCTTCCTTTGAGTATCTTGTACGTTGTTCATATTTACCTTACTTACCTTAAAACCTCGCATCGTATCTTCTATCTCTTTCATGACCTCTCTTCCATATAGGTATAACTCACGTCCATAACTTGAAGCTATATTATATTACTTGCACCTCTGGTTCTTACACAATCCGGTTAGAGCTTTGTGCTGACTTCTTATGAGGCTGGTACTTTTTCTAACCGGCTTTATCGTAAGGCCGTAATAGAATATGGTTGTTGTACTATCTCTCTTGCACCTCTAATATTAAGAGTGATTCTCCAATGTTCTCAATCATGATGTCACTAATTTTCTAGGTCTAATAATCAAACTCCTGATTTACTTGGTTGATGTAACTCTTTAGTTTCCTCTTCCTTCTGATCACCCTTTATGTAGGCTTAATCTATCATCCGATTTACGGATCCTGGTATTAGTTATTACTTTAGCCTTTCATGGGCTCTATGGAGCATCTATCATACAATCTTCTGACAATTCAATCCTTTATCTATGCCCTAGGCTCAATTCTTTCTTTTAACTTATACCGGAGTCTTCTACGGCTATATGAATGTCAACATATATGCTGCATGGATATCACTCTGAAGTCTTAAGTGCATAATCCCTTTTGTTCCTTATGAGCTTCCTTTAAATGTAAGCTATTACTTTTCCTGGTCTTTCGGCCCCTCTGCTACGTGCATACTTAGCTTATCTTAGTTCCCACGCATGCCAGAATTTTTGTGCAACTCACATGGTCTCGAATATTACTTTCGGTTTCCTTTCCTGCTCATTAGCTCCGATAGGTGCCACTTTTGTATGGAGTGCATACAATGTTGTAGTGAGACTGCTATTATAAGACAATTTCTTCTTCAAGTTACTATGCTAGGTTGAAGCCTTCTTCCTTATTTTCTCATCTAGTCTTTCATTGTCGTACTTAGGGAGGACCCTATGACTCTTGTAAAGCTGCGAGCTTATTATATCGTATACTCGGCAAAAAGCTTTTTGATGTCCTCCCTCGCCTATAATTATCCGTGGTTACTTACCTTCACACTTATGTGCTCGTACGGTTACTTCTGAACTAAAGTTTTGACTGTCTTCCCAGTGAGACCCTCTTTTATTTTCGTAACACTCGTATGGTGCCTTTAACTACTCCTATCTGAATATTTCTCAAGGATCACGATGTCATTTCTGGGAGACTGAATTTCCCATGTTGGGCTTCACTTCGTTTATCTTGCACGATCTGTTGATTTGTCTATAACCTCTTGTATAGCCATAACTAGGCTCTTCCTGAATCAACTACTAACTAGTCATTGGCCCATTCTCATATCAATATTCTGCGTAGTCTTTCTTGGTTTATTTCCTTTGTCTTAACTTACCTCTCGCAGTGGCTCCTTATTCATCAATAACATCTCAGGCAGGAACCTTCACTTCCTCTCCTTGACGTCGTGTTTGCATAATGTTCTGGAATCGTAGCATATCTGTAGACTTTGAATAAGTGAAATCTCATCCCTTTTTCATTTTATCGCATTCTTCGTTTACCATTCCATAATTACTATAACCACAATTCTGACTTAATGCCACATCACTCCATATTCCCCCTTTAGAGGAGTACTAATATGTAGCGCTACGACAATTTACCTATAGAGGTTTTACCTTTTTATCTTTGGAGTCTTCTCACATCATTCATGACCCTTAATCGCTTTGCGATGATTCTTCTGTACCAAGGATAACAACTTCCCTTACTCGTGAGGGTGACACTTGGTATAACTGGCACGTACAGTCCCTTAAGCTTAACTTTGCTCACAATGCTTGCTTTAGGGAAGTGTCTTCCTAAATGACCATTCTCTGAATCTTTCATGAATCTTCTTCTGTTTTTATTCTATTATTGTTGTAACGAAATCTGAAATTCTCATGATGTCGACCATTATCAAATCACTCAGTCCCTAACCCATGTTTAGTTTATGTTGTTCTCCAGCCCATACGGATTGCTATTACTTTGGGGTCTAACTTTTCCTCTTGACAACTGTGTTGGAGTCATGAACTTATTTATGGAAATGAGGAATACAACCTTATGGCATATACGCTTTTGTTGTCTCCAGGCCTGGCACCTCTAATCTTTTCCTTCCCTCGATTATAGACTATGTAAAACTTAACATTCTCTCTCTATTAGGGATGGGAGCCATACTAAGATAATATTTATCCCTTTCAAGGCTTTTAGTACCTATCTTTGTAATACTCATATCTAACCGTACTATTTTAGAATGCACCATCCAGGTACCTCACAAGGAGATATATTTGCACTATCCTTCAAAAATGTCAACTAACGCAAACATTCCATCCCCCATTTTGGGTCACTCTAACCCCAGCCAGATCGTAATATCCGTCCTTCTGTTATACTACTTTTGTTAACTTCCATAGGACATAAATGAGACGGGTGTGGCCATTTGTACATACTCGTGCTACCGTTGAAGGTAACTCAAAATTTTTATATCTCCCGTACTGAATGGTAAATAATTATAGTCTTCATTAACTAGGCGCCTCGTACCCTTCTTCACCTTGCTTCTTTTACTTGTTAATACTTGTACTATCTTCTGAATCTCTGACTACCTTTCACCATAGGGGTGGATAGATATCCTTGCCTTAAGGCTCCTTATTAAGAGGCTTATACGTCTTAGTACACACATGATCTACTGAAGACCTTACATTTCCTCATTCATCATGAAAAATCGAGTTCCTCTGACGCAACTCTTCCATATCCGCATTCAATCTCTTACCAACTTGAGGTATCGTCATATTACGGATAAAATGAGCTCTACCACATGATCTAGAGTAAGAAAAAAAAGTGATAGTCCTAAATGCCCTGTAGCCTCCTGCTTATAAGTGTACTGCATGACACACCCATAAATAAGATTCTACTAGACACGGCTTGTAGGCTCACTAGGACAGAACTACTCTGATACCACTTTTGTCACGACCCAAACCGATGAGCCGCGATGGGCATCCGATACCTTACTCAACCGAGTACCAACATAATGTATCTTTTCGTATCATACTATTATTAGATAACTGAGCTGGAGAGGATGTCGTGAGCTAGGTAGAATACAACATGTGACACCAACTTATACATAAGACATATGGGCCTATAAGACCAAAATTACCATTCTTATACTGAACATAGCACGACGAGGCCATACAATCTTTTACGTATATGACATCTGTCTACAAGCCTCTAAGAATACATAATTGTCACAAAGGCAGGGATAGAGCCCCGCCATACCAAACAATACAAATCTAAATCATACTGACCAAACAAGCAACTCCGGAGAAAATGGAGTGCATCAATATCTTGTGCTGAGCTGGTCACCTACTTGGAGGACTCTAGACATGTCTATCGAGACCTGCGGGCATGAAACGCAGTGTCCCCAGGCAAAAGGGATGCCAGTACAAATAATGTACCAAGTATGTAAGGCAATATATTGAAAGCTGAAAATGAACTGATAATATAATAACTGAAAGTACTTGGGAGTCAAAGTTAATATGAAGATATGCGTACCTGCTGATACTGACTCAATTCTCTCAATATAGTAAGTAAAATAGTTGTCCGGCCCTATAAGGCTCAGTATATATGTATAACTACTCTGCCGTAGTAGGCTCGCTCATAGGCGCTCAGCCATAAGGCTCTGTATCTCAGCCAACTGGGCTCGCTCATAGGCGCTCGACCACAGTAGGCTGGGTATATAACTTACCATCTGATCATAGGTTTCCCAATAGGGGCCTGCCCATCGATTATAGTTTGATGGTAATGAAAATATTGTAATACTGTATATATAGATTCTCTGCTCTCATGACTGGAAAAAAGGAAATACTAAATAGAATATGAAGTAGGGAAAAAATCCGTATGATGTTCTTGGAAAAGGTTGCACTGTACTCCTTTAGAACCGCAAAAATTTACGTTGCTAACTCTCATTGGAATCGTTTGGTTGCAAGAAGAATTGCTAACGTTTC
>AWOL01S0025952.1:5473-25709 GCA_000715115.1 Nicotiana otophora | reverse complement strand
GGGGTGGGGTGGGAAATGTTAACCTTTATCCACTTATTAAGTAATTAGGTAATGTCCCGTTACCCGATTATTAACCAATTACCCGCATAATTAAGAATTATCTCACATTACATAAAATACTACTCACTTTTAACATACTTTATACACCTTACTATCACGGTCATGTGATACCTTGTATGGTACCAGTCCATAAATATCGGGTATTTTAGCTCAGGCCATATTTTATCCCAAAATGTCAAACTTTGACGAAATCCCTTTTCTTCCATTTTGCTTACCTCTCACCTTCATGAATTTACTGATCACTTGTTGAAATAGCATAATGCTTATAATCTAAAAATAATCTCATTCCCGAACTTTACGTCGATTAACTTACGACGAAACTTTAACATACAAAAATACGGGATGTATCACACCCTGTTCATCAAGTCCATAAACGCCGCTGGGGCATTAGTCAAAACGAAAGACATCACTAGAAACTCATAATGGCCATATCTAGTATGGAAAGTAGTCTTTGGAAAGTCTGAGTCCCGAATCTTCAACTGATGGTACCCTGATCTAAATTCGATCTTATAAATCACCCTAGCACACTGCAACTGGTCAAACAAATCATCAATACGCGGAAACGGGTACTTGTTCTTAATGGTGACTTTGTTCAATTGGCGATAATCAATGCACATCCGCATAGTCCCATCTTTTTTCTTCACAAATAATACTGGTGCACCCCAAGGTGATACACATGGCGTGACGAACCCCTTTGCTAGCAACTCCTCAAGTTGTTCCTTTAACTCCTTCAATTGTTTCGGAGCCATACGGTTTGGTGGGATAGATATAGGATGGGTACCTGAAGCTAAATCAATACAGAAATCGATATCGCGATCTGGTGGCTTGCCTGGAAGATCAGAAGGAAACACATCGGAGAACTCCCAGACTACTGGTACCGAATCAATCGTCGGGGACTCTACAGTAGTATCCCGAATATAGGTTTGATAAGCCAATCAACCCTTCTTGAACATGTGTTGAGCCTTCATAAAAGAGATGACCTGACTAGATGTACTGACAAACGAACCCTTCCACTCAAATCTAGGCAACTCTAGCATCGCTAAAGTAACAGTCTTGGCATGGCAATCCAAGATGGAGTGATATGGAGATAGCCATTCCATGCCCAAGATGACCTCGAAGTCAGTCATATCAAGCAACAGAAGATCTTCTCTAGTCTTATAACCACAGAATGTAACCACATAGGACCGATAGATCTGATCCACAAGAACTGAATCGACCACAGGAGTGGACACATAGACAAGAGTACACAAGGACTCACGAGGAATATCCAAAAAGTGAGCAAACAGAGATGACACATACTAATTGGTAGATCCTGGATCAAATAATACTGAAGCATCCCTACCGCAGACTGAGATAATACCTATGATCACGACATCTGAGGCAACTACATCTGGTCTAGCTGAAAAAGCATAAAATTCGACTGGAGCGCCACCTGGCTGGGCTCCGCCTGCCTGACGTCCACCTCTAGGACAACCTCTACCCACCTGCCATCCGCCTCTGGGCGGCCGGACGGCTTCTGTGGCTACTGGAGCTGTAATCTTGGGCTGCTGACCCTGCTGCATTGCCTTGCCTCGAAGTCTGGTGCAATATCTCTTCATGTGACTAGGATCCCCGCACTCATAATAACCTCTCAGAGCTATGGACTGCTGCCATGAAGTCTGACCCAGCTGGCCTGAATAGCCACTGGAAGAACCCTAAAGAGCGGGTGGGCGATATGAACTCTCTAGCATGGAACTGATATAGACACTGGAATAACCTTGATGGCCGGAGTATCCACAGGAAGGACCGTGAATAGCTGGCGGGCTGTAAGAACTCTCCGGCATAGCACTGAAATAGGGCCGCGCTGGAACACATCGAGGAGGTGGTGGTGCCGGATATGGGGGCGTGCTAGGCTGATCCCTCCCAAAATGACCTCTGCCCCCAGCTGGGTCACCCCTGAACTCTCCAGAGAAACGGGATCTCTTGTACTGCTGCATTTGCTCTCTACCCCTCTAACGGTAACCCTTAATCCTCCAAGCTATCTCCACTACTAGCTGATAAGAAGTCCCCATCTCAACCTCCCGGGCCATAGTAGCCTGAATACCTGAGTGCAACCCCACAACAAACCTCCACACTCGCTCTGGCTCAATATGAAGTATCATAATCGCATGGTGAGACAACTCAGAGAATATCGCCTCATAATCAGCCATTGACATTTAACCATGCTCCAGTCGCTTGAACTTACACCGCAACTCTTCCCTCTGGGAGGGTGGAAGATACCTGTCCAAGAATAGGTGGGTGAACTGGTCCCAAGTCATGGGAGGATAATCTGCTGGTTTGACAAGAAGATAAGCCTTCCACCACCTACGTGCACTGCCCTCCAACTGAAAGGCAGTGAAATCCACCATGTGGGACTCCAATATGCTCATGTTGTGTAGTCTTTCCCTGCACCTATCAATAAAGCCCTGGGGTTCGCCGGCCGCAGCTGGTCTAGGCTCAGGTACATCCCCTGCAACTAGCTGGGCCCCACCCACGGGTAGTGTACCCGGGGTATGATATACGGCAGCTGCATGCCCAGGTGCCTGAGCAGTAAGGGTCTGTGCTCCCCCTCTAGACTGAGATGTGGCTGGGTCTGCTGGAAACAAACCAGCCTGGGTCATAGAATCCATAAAACGTAGCATACGACCCATGACCTCCTGAAAGCCCGGTGCTGACGTGAAATCTATCGGGGCTGGCTCCAAAACAATGAGATCTTCCACTGGATCCGTTGGTGGTACAACTGGGGCAACTCGGGGACGTCCTCGTCCCCTACCTCGTGTTCTCACCATCTGTGAGAGAGTAAAAGAAGAAACTTAGTACACCATCAACTGCACGATAGGAGGTGAATAAAGAGTAGTTTCCTAACAACCTATAACCTCACGAAGATAAGTATGGACGTGTCCGCAATGATCTGGACGACTCTATTAGGCCTACCCATAACTCGTGAGACCTACGTGAACCTATTGCTCTAATACCATGTTGTCACGACCCAATTTCATTATAGGTCGTGATGGCGCCCAACTCCGTTGTTAGGAAAGCCAACACTGATCAATTTAGTGGTTTCCACTTTTAGTATGTTTGCTAAGTGAATAACATTCCTCATTGATTAAAAGTTTAAGCAATTTACAGATGTAAAGTAACTAAACAAAAGCAAGTAAGATCAAATCAAATTCATAAAATAGATCCAAAATCATAAGTCTACTAGTGTGTGCCAAGACCTGGTGTCACAAGTATACGGGCATTCTAGTAGAATATACAAAAGAACACTAGTCTACTGTATGAAAAGGGAATAGACAGAAAATATAACAAAAGGAAGACTCCAGCTGCTGCAGGACGGCTCGGAAAGCAACTCACCGTGAAGTCTCGAAGTTCAAGTCAAGCGTGCGCGCCAAACTGATATCCATATGCATCTGTCTCAAATCCTGCACATTTAAGTGCAAGAGTTTAGAGTGAGTACATAAACAACTTGTACCCAGTAAGTTTCTAGTCTAACCTCGAAGAAGTAGTGACAAGGGGTCCACTTCGACACTCACTAAGGGCCAACAATATAATAATATAAAGTTCTTATTAAACGTGAATTATACAATGTCAATAGAACTCAAAGCAGGAAATAAGTAAACAATCCTTTTGTTCAAGTAAGAACTAAGTCATTTCTTTCATCTAAACCTTTCAACTTCCCAGTCTGTGAAACAATACCAAATAGGTAAGGTGGTTCCAATATTGTTACGCACGAGTTATGCCGAGGACGTACGGCCCGATCCATATATATAGGTTAGAAAAAAGACTTACCTCACCTCAAGCCTACTTCCCGGCTCAAGAATGCGCTCACACCCTCAAGTCGGTGCCGAATCAATCAAAAACTAATCAAATAGTATATAAACTAATTAATACATGCTCAAAAATTCGTATGCCAACTATTAATGAAGTTACCCAACGCCTTAGGAACATAAATATATGCTTTCACCAAGTTCCATAAACATTTTCCTGGTAAAATCCCATTTTTATCAAAACCTAGATTTTTCATCTAAAGCCACGATTTCCACAAATGTTCATGTTAATATCTACCCATAATCTATGTATTAAACTCACATTAGGTAGAAATTACATACCTTCAAAGGCTAGGTCGAAATCCCCTCCTTAAAAGCTCTCAAATCGCCCAAGAGTGAGAGAAATGTGTTAGAAATGGCCTAAGTTCCGTATTAAATGAACCCTTCTGCCAGCGATTTTTCACACCTGCAGTGACTTGGCCGCATCTGCGGTCCCGCACCCGCACTTGCGGCAAAATCCTCGCAGGTGCGCATTTCCCTTACCTGGCCACGCTCCGCACCTGCGGACAAAGGGGCAGCTTCTGTGAGCCCATCCGCTCCTGCGACAACTGCTCACAGGTGCGCCAAAGGTTTCGCACCTGCGGTGGCTGGGCTGCTTGGGCTGCCCTCACTCTTTCTCTTCTGCGGCTCGTAGCTCCCACATGTGGCTGGCCAAGCGCAAGTGCGATTATGACAATAACTTGGAGCTTAAGTTGTTTCTCCCAATTTCCAACTTTGTCCGAGCCTCATCCGATTGACACTCGGGGCCCCAGGGGTCCTGCCCAAACATACCAACAAGTTTGGAATCATAAAAGGGACGCGCTCGAACCCTCAGAACGCTCGAACAACATTAAACTAAGCACATCTTCCCAAAACCAATTGAATCAAACTTATGAACTTCAAGTTCTTCAAATTAACTCACAATGCATTGAAACGTACTTAAACTACACAAATTGACACCAAATTTTGCGTGCAAGTCTTAAATGACATTACAAAACTATTCCCCATCTCAGAATTCCAGTTGGACCTTGATTTCACCAAAACCTGCTCTACAACAAATTTACATAACTTCTAAATCATTCAATGAACCAACTTTTACTATTAAGCGCTAAAACACTCTCGGGTCATCCAAAACCCGATCCGAGCATATGCCCAAGTACAAAATCATAATACAAATCTATTAGGACCGTCAAATCCTGATTTCATGGTTGTTTACTCAAAACGTTAATCGAACCCTTCCAAATCCTCAAACTAACCACCCCGCAAGTCATAAAACAGTAAAAGCACATACGAGGAGTCTTATTCAGGGGAACGAGGTTCTGGAAAGAAAAACGACCGGTCGAGTCGTTACACCGACAAAAGTTACAAAATATGAACACCCATTCAACCACAAGTACAACCATACCAACATTACTAAATTCCGACATCAACTCAACCCTCAAATCTTCAACCTAAACTTAGGGATTTTCATAATCCTTTAAACATAATCCACCAATTAAATGTCAAAATCTACCATAGATTCGGGTACTTTAACCAAAATTGAGTTAAGAACGCCGCAACTTACCCCTTATTTTCCTTGAAAATCTTCCGAAAATTGCCTCTACCCCAGCTCCCAATCGCTAAAAGTGGAAAATGGGACAAAGTCCCATTTTCAGAACTTAAACTTTCTGTCCAGTGGTTTCTTCTTCGCGAACACGGCCAGTGCCTCGCGTCACAAATTTGCTTCCCACAAATATCTTCTTTGCGAACGCGAGACTCCTCTCGCGAACGCTATTAGCAGGGAACCCAGGCCTTCACGAACATGATGACTCACTCGCAAACATGTAGGCTAACGTGTGAAGTCTACCCCATCCCTCACTCTTCTTCGCGAACGCGTGGCCTCTATCGCGTTCATGATGCACACTGGATCTCACCCATCGCGAACGTGCCCCTTACTCCCCGAATGCGAAGAACAACTCTTGCCTGCCCCAATTCCCTTTCGCGAATGCCAGACCTCTCTCGTGAATGTGAAGAAGGAAACTAGAGCTGGACACCAGAAATTCTTCAGCTGTTTTCGAAGTCCAAAATTGATCCGTTAACCTTCCGAAACTCAGCTGAGGCCCCCGTGACCTCAACCAGATATACCAACAAGTCTTAAAATATCATACCAACTTATTCGAAACCTCAAATCACTTCAAACAACACTAAAACCTTGAATTATACTCCAAGCCTAATGAAACTTAAAAATTCCATATCCTCTACATTCGATGCTAAAACCTATTAATTCTAGTCCGATTGACCTAAAATTTTGCACACAAGTCATAAATGACATAACGGAGCTATGAAAATTTTCAGAACTAGATTCCAACCCCGATATCAAAAAGTCAACTCCCCGGGCAAACTTTCCAAAAATTCAATTTTTTTGTCATTTCAAGCCAAATTCCACTACGAACCTCCAAATAATTTTTTGGGCATGGGCTTATGTTCGAATCGGGTTTTGGATGAACCGAGAGCGTTTCGACGCCTATTATGGAAGTTGGCAATTTGGAAGAATTTCATAAATTTGAGTTGAAGTGCATTTCAATGCTATCAATGTCCGTTTGGGATTCCGAGTTTGGGAATTGCTCAGTATGGTGATTCTGGTATTGGGAGCGCATACGGAAGTTGATTTGGAGGTCCATAGGTCATTTCAGGGTCATTTGGAGAACGTTAGAAATTTGAAGATTTTTGGAGAGTTTGACCGGGACTGGACTTTTTTGATATCGAGGTCGGAATCCGATTCCAAAAGTTGGAGTAGGTCCGTAATGTCAATTATGACTTCTGTAAATAATTTGAGTTCAATCGGACGTGATTTGATGGGTTTCAGCATCGAAGGAAGAAGTTTGAAGATTCAAAGTTCATTAGGTTGGAATTGGAGGGTGATTCGTAGTTTCGATGTTGTTTGGCATGATTTGAGGCCTCGACTAAGTTCGTAATGTATTTTGGGACGTGTTGGTATAATTGGTTAAGGTCCCGGGGGTCTTGGGATGGATTTCGTATGGTAAACGGATTGAGTTTGGGCTTGGAGGAATGTTGGAGTTGCTGTCATCTGGTGTAACCGCACCTGTGAGGTTTTGGCCGTAGGTGCGGAGCTGCAAAAGCAGCCAAAAGATCGCAGAAGCGAAAAGGGAGTGAGGTACTGTGTCCGCAAGTGGAAACGATTTGCCATAGAAGTGGATTGTCACGCCCCGAACCTGGGGGGCGAGACCGGCACCCGGTGCCTCACCTATCCTTGCATACCAACTTGCGACTAAGGGACTCTGAACATATAATGTCATACTATGGCCATGGGCCACATTGCAAAACAATTTGCGAATGCTGAGTAAACATCAATATAAAGCTGGGCCGACAAGGCTGTCATAACTACTACAGTTGGCAAACCAACAAAATATACATACGAGGCTTACAAGCCCAACATGTTGTACTAACTGACAGGATAAGTCTACAAGCCTCTACTAATGGATGTACTGTGATCGGAACAGGGCCCCGACTTATCCATAACATATATATACACAATATGTACATAAAACTCTCGACTCGGCAACTTCAAAGGATGCGGAGCTTACCGATCAAGCTGAACTCGGGCAACACCTACTGAGGAGGTCTACCCATCTGTCTGTCTGAACCTGCATGCATGAAATGCAGCATCCCCAAAAAAGGTTCGTCATTAGGAAATAATGTACCAAGTATGTAAGGCAACATAATAACTAAAAGCTGAAACTGAACTGATAATATAATAACTAAAAGTAACTGGGAGTCAAAGATAATCTGAAGATATGCTCACCTGCTGATACTGACTCAACTCTCTCAATATAGTAAGTAAAATAATTGTTCGGCCTTATAAGTCTCGGTATATTTAACTTCTCTGTCGTAGTAGGCTCGCTCATAGGCGCTCGTCCATACTAGGCTCTATATCTCGGCCAACTGGGCTCGCTCATAGGCGCTCTGCCACAACAGGCTCGGTATATAACTTACCATCTGATCAGAGGTTTCCCAATAGGGGCCTGCCCACCGATTATAGCTCGATGGTGATGAAAATACTGTAATACTGTAATACTCTCTCTATATATATATGTATGTATAGACCCTCTGCTTTCTTGAATGGAAGAAGACAATACTCAATTGAATATCAAGTCCCGATAAGGGAAAATACAGTAATATATGAGACTAGGATAATGTAATAAATTCGGGAGTAAGAACTTTTTTTTATTCCTTGATATCAAACACATGTAGTTATGAGATCATGCCAAAATGAAGGAAAGTTTATCCTTAACATACCTGAGTCGATTCTCTTGACAATCCCTCTAATACACGTCAATTGCGACAAAACACGTTACGGCGGATCGAAGTAGGGAAAGAATCCGTATGATATTCTTGAGAAAGATTGTAAAGTATTCTCTTAGAATTGCAAGTCACGTTGGTATTACATAACGTATTCTTATATGGATTTTCTTTATAGCTTCAACCTCACTTTGGCATAATCTTCATCCGCATAATTGTACTACAAAACTCTTTTGCTCCACAAGCAAAGCTCCAAATAACCATGAAAGGATATTTGAAAGTGCAAAGCTCCATACAAGGTAAAGTATTTTGTCTTGTTAGCTTCTAGGGAGGCTTTCCTTGCATAAAGAAATGTTCAAAGAAAGGGGTTTATAATTAAGTCTCATGTGCCCTCTTTGCCGTGACAAGTAGGAAGACAACAATTGCCTTCTTATTTGTTGCAAAGTTTCTCGGCATCTTCATCCACATTTGCCACCTCATTTGTGATTTTAAGAGTCACTTAGTAAATCTTATATGGCTTCCACGTTGGGGGTTAATATTTATCCAATAATTATCCACTTAATTAATTTGTTAATCTCCCATTAACCAATAATTAACCAATTACCCAATTTTCCACATAATTAAGAATTATCTCAAATTACTCAAAATACTACTCACTTTTAACACACTTTGTAAACCTTACTATTATGGTCATGTGGTACCTTGTATGGAAGTAGTCCATAAATACCGGGTATTTTAACTTCGACGAAATTCATTTTCTTCGATTTGCTTACCCTCTCACCTTTACGAATTTACTTATCACTTGTTTGAAATAGCATAATGTTTATAATCTCAAAATAATAACATTCCCGAACTTACGTCGATTAGCTTACGACGAAACTTCAACATACGGAAATGCGGAATGTAACATCTCATTTCCGAGATTATATCAATTTACTTATGGCGTACTTCCACGTATGAAGTAATGGGGTGTAACATCATTCCCCCTTTTTGGAACATTCGTCCTCGAATGTTGACTGATGCACTTATCATTTTCATGACTTATGTCATCCGAATACTTTAGTACTCTCCTTTCCATCTAGGCAACTGTTTTGTGAATAATTCCAAAGGCCAGGGCATTCCCCCCTTTAGGCCTCTTTCTCACAGTACGACTTATGGTCGGAATTCTTCCAATCTCGTAACTGTTGCTACCTTCTATCATTCAGCCCGTACGACTCTGACATTGTAAGTGCGCCTATGCGACTCTTTTCTCTTTTTTTCCTCGAGCTTTTAGCCCATCTCTAGGCCTCACCTTGTAAACATATACAGAGCTTCACAAGATGTCTCTCTGGGCATATATAGGTATACTAAAGTTCTTTGCTCGGTACTTTGTCGAACTTACGAATATTGCTATATCTTATTTCATGGGCCCAATTATCTATCCGCATGACTTTACTACATCTAAGTAGGTCATAATATACCATAACTCTTACCACGATTTATTGTTACTGAGGTGTGCTACCAAACTCCAGGTTACGTTCGTTGCTTTTCCTAATATGACTCACCTTACATGGGTATTTTAATCCCGTATAATTCATGAAATCCTCTTTAAGTTATTACTCAATCGAAGCCCCAACATCATCCTTTATCTATCACAATAACACTCTCATTCTACTACCAGGGAAGCATTCCATCTTTTCTAAATGCTATTAGTCTTAGACTCCTTTGAGTTCATTCAGTCTATACTGAGCTCTCTATAACTTAGAGGAACCATCATCGCTCTTGTTTTCATGGGCTTAATCCTGAGGACTTATCCATTCTCGTCATCCTTACTCATATCTTCCTAAACCCTTGTCGCTCCACCATACTTTAGCTTGCGACCTACACATATCCATTTATACTACTCGCAACCTTTCTTTAACTTGCTTGCACCATATATTTCCTTATGTCATTCTGGGACATCAAGCGAGACATCACATAGTCTCTAACTCTTCATTACTCTCATAATCAGGCTTTTTGATACCTAGAAACCATAGGCTAGAAGACATGCCGCTGACGATGCCGCTATCATTCCTGGATACTGAATCCCTGCGCTTTTAACCTTCAATCTGAAGTATGGACTATCCACAACCTTCTGCATTTGAGTATTTCGTACGTTGTTCACCTTTACCTTACTACCATAAAATCTTGCATTGTATCTTATATTTCTTTCATGACCCCCCTTCCACACAGGTATAATTTATGTCCATAACTTGAAGTTCTATTATAATACTTGCACCTCTGGTGCATACACAATCCGGTGAGAGCTTCATACTAACTTCTTATGAGGCTTGTACTCTTCTAACTGATTTTATCGTAGAGCCATTATAAAATATGGCTACTGTACTATATCTCTTGTACCTCTGATAGTTAAGAGTGATCCTACAATGTTCTCAATCACGAGGTCTATAATTTTCTGGGTCCAATAATCAAATTCCTGATTTACTTAGTTGATGTAACTCTGTAGTTTCCTCTTTCCTCCGATCAACCTTCATGTAGGCTTGAACTATCTTCCGATCTGCAGCTCATGGTATTGGTTATTATTTTAGTCTTTCAAGGATGCTATGGAATATCCATGATACAATTTTCTAACAATTCAATCCTTTGTCTATGCCCTGGGATCAATTCTTTCTTTTAACTTATACCGGAGTCTTCTACGGCTGTATGAATGTCAGTATATATGCTGCATGGATAATATTACGAAATCCTATGTTCATTCATAACGTAACTAGTCTGGATCATTGATCGAATAATACCTTTCCTTCCTTCTCAACTTTTTTCAAATGTAACCAATTACCTTTCCTGGTCTTTCTGACCTCTTGTTGCATGCATACTTAGCTTATCTTAGTTCCTATGCATGCTAGAGTTTTCGTGCAACTTGATATGATCTCGAATATTACCTTTGATGTTTCTTCATGTTCAGTAGCCACGGTAGGTGCCACTTTCTCATGGAGTGCGTACAATGTTGTGAGACTGTTTTTACATGACCATTTCTCCTTCAAGTTACCATGTTTGGTTGAAGCCTTGTTCCTTATTTCTTCAGCTAGTCTTTCATTATAGTACTTAGGGAGGACCTTCTAACTCTTGTAAAGCTGCGAGCTTATATATCATATCCGACGGAAATTTTGATGTCCTTCCTCGCCTATAATTATCCGTAGTTACCTACCTCTACGCCCCTGTGCTTGTAGGGTAGCTTCTGAACTAATATTTTGACTGTCTTCCCAGTAGCATCCTCTTTTATTTCCATAACACTCTTACGGTACCTTTAATATTCCCAACTATTATTTGAATATACCTCAAGTATTACAATGTCATATCTGTGAGACTGAATTCCCCACGTTGGGGTTCACTATGTTTATCTTGCACGATCTGTTGATTTGTATGTATCCACTTGTCTAGCCATAACTAGGCTTTTCCTGAATCAACTACTAACTACTTGTTGGCCCATTCTCATATTAATATTCCGTGTAATCTTTCTTGGGTTATTTTGTTTGTCTTAACTTAGGTCTCCTGTTGGCTCCTTATTTATCAATAACATCTCGGGCAGGAACCCTTGCTTCCTCTCCTTGACGTCGTGTTTTCATAATGTTCAAGAATCGTAGCATATACGTCGTGTTTGAACCACTTAATTCTGACTTAATGCCATATTACTCCATATTCCCCCTTTAGGGGAGTACTAACATTTAGTGCTACGATGATCTGCGTATAAATGTTTTACCTCTTCATCTTTGGCATCTTTTCACATCATCGATAACCCTTACTCGCCTTGCGGTAATCCTTCTGCACCGAGGATAACAAATTTCCTTATTCGCGGGGGTGACACTTAATGTAACTGGCGCATACAATCCCTTAAGCTTAAATTTGCTCACATTGCTTGCTTTAGGGAGCATTTTCCTGGATGACCATTCTCTGAATTTCGCATGAATCTTCTTCTATTGTTCATTATGTTATCGCCAGAACGAAATCTGAAATTCTCATGATGTCGACCATTATCAACTCACTCAGTCCCTAATTCATGTTTAGTTTATCTTGTTCACCAGTCTATACTGATTTCTATTACTCTAGGGTCTAGCTTTTCCTTTTGGTAATCATGTTAGAGTCATGAACTTATTTTTCGAAATGAGGATATGACTGTATAGCCTATACTCTTTTATTGCCTCAAGGCCTGTCACCTCTAGTATTTTTCCTTCACTTAACTATAGACTCTGTAATATTGTCATCTTTTTGATCTACCGTTGTTATCCATGTATCACATTTTACTCATAATGCTTCATTAACTTTTTTATTATTTTCCTACTAACATTTCTATCTATCACTTTATTCTGAAATCTGCAACAAGCTATTCTTTTGCATTTAACACCCCTTTGCTCCATCCACAGGCTCTTAAGATTTCCTACCATTCTCTCTCTACTAGGGACGGGAGCCACACAAAGATAATATTAATCCTTTCCAGGCTTCCAGTGCTTATCTTTGTAGTATTCATATCTAATTGTACTATTTTAGAACACACCATCTGGGTGTCTCACAAGGAGATCTATTAGCACATTTGCAATATCCTTCGAAAATGTCAATTAACGCAAACAATTTATTCACTAATTTGGGTTACCCTAAACCCAGCCAGGTCTTGATATCTCGTCCTTCTCTCAAACCATATTTGTTAGCTCCCATAGGGCACAACTGGGATGGTTGTGGTCAATTATACATACCTCTGTCACTGCTGAAGGTAACTCAAAGTGCTTATATTTCTCTACTTGAATTGTAAATAATGATCATCTTCATTAACTGGGTACCCCGTATCGTTCTTCATCTTGCTTCATTCACTTGTTGAAACTTGTACCTTCTGAATCTCTCATTTCTTTGCACCATAGGGGTGGATAGATA
Organism: Nicotiana otophora; assembly: GCA_000715115.1. Lineage (NCBI taxonomy): Eukaryota > Viridiplantae > Streptophyta > Magnoliopsida > Solanales > Solanaceae > Nicotiana > Nicotiana otophora. Next base: position 12,627 of record AWOL01S0025952.1, on the reverse strand, counting down.
TTATTGCCTTAAAGCTCCTTATCAAGAGGCTTACACGTCTTAATACACACATGATCTACTGAAGACCTTACATTTACTCATCACAAACATCATGAAAAATCGAGTTCCTCTAACTAAATCTTCCATAGCCACATTCAATCTCTTCCCAACAATAGGTATCATCTTGTTACGAATGAAATGGAAGCTACGAGTATGAATTCTTATAAGTGAGCTCTATCACACGATTTAGAGTAAGAAGAAAGAGTGACAATCCTATATGCGCTGCAGCCTCCTGCTTATAAGTGTGGTGCACGGCACACCCATAAACAAGACTCTACTAGACATGACTTGTAGACTCCCTAGGACGAAACTTCTCTGATACCACTTCTGTCACACCCCGAACCTGGGGGGTGAGACCGGTACCCGGTGCCTCACCTATCCTTGCATACCAACTTGCGACTAAGGGACTCTGAACATATAATGTCATACTTTGGTCATGGGCCACATTGCAAGACAATTTGCTAATGCTGACTAAACATCTATATAAAACTGGGCCGACAAGGCCATCATAACTGCTACAGTTGGCAAACCAACAAAATATACATACCAGGCTTACAAGTCGAACATACTGTACTAACTAACAGGATATGTCTACAAGCCTCTACTAATGGATGTATTGTGATCGGAACAGGGCCCCAACCTATCCATAATATTTATATATATATATATACATATATACATAATATGTACATAAAACTCTAGACCCCACAACTCCGAAGGATACTGAGCTTACCGATCAAGCTGAACTCGGGCAACACCTACTAAGGAGGTCTACCCGTCTGTCTGTCTGAACCTGCACGCATGAAATGCAGCATCCCGAGAAAAGGTACGTCAGTACGAAATAATGTACCAAGTATGTAAGGCAATAGAATAACTGAAAGGTGAAACTGAACTGATAATATAATAACTGAAAGTAACTGGGAGTCAAAGATAATCTGAAGATATGCTCACCTACTGATACTGATTTAACTCTCTCAATATAGTAAGTAAAATAACTGTTCGGCCTTAAAAGGCTCAGTATATTTAACTGCTCTACCGTAGTAGGCTCGCTCATAGTCACTCGGCCATACTAGGCTCTGTATCTCGGCCAACTGGGCTCGCTCATATGAGCTCCACCACAGTAGGCTTGGTATATAACTTACCATCTGATCAGAGGTTGCCCAATATGGGCTTGCCCACCGATTATAGCTCGATGGTGGTGAAAATACTGTAATATTATATATATATATATATAGACCCTCTGCTCTCTTGAATGGAATAAGACAATACTCAACTGAATATAAAGTCCCGATAAGGGGAAATACTGTAATTTATGAAACTAGGATAATGTAATACATTCGGGAGTAAGAACTTCTCTTTATGCCTCGTTATCAAACACATGTAGTTACAAGATCATTCCATAATGAAGGAAAGTTTAGCCTTAACATACCTGAGTTGATTCTCTTGACAATCCTTTTAATACACATCAATTGCGACAAAACACGTTGCGGTGGATCGAAGTAGGGAAAACATCCGTCTGATATTCTTGAGAAAGATTGTACCGTATTCTCTTAGAATTGCAAGTCATAGAGTTGCCCGCAATCGCAGAGAGAAAATGACTGGGTAGTAGAACTTATGTTCTAAAAATGAGACTCCATTTTTGACGATATGGAGCTTGGGGAAAGGTGAGTTTTGGGGGATTTTCAAGGGAAGATTTGGGCCAAGTGTTCTTAACTCAATTTTTGTCACATTACCCAAATCTATAGTTATTTTAGCATTTAATTGGTGTTTTAAGTTGGAAAATAATTGTGAAAACTCTTAAGGTTATATTGAAGATTTGAGGGACGAATTGATGTCTGAATTTGGTAAAATTTGTTTAGTTGGACTCATGGTTGGATGGACGTTCATATTTTGTGACTTTTGTCAGGTTCCAAGACCTGGGCCTCACTGGCAGTTTTTGAGTGGAATTTTGAATGTATCGAATTAATTGTGACTAGATTCGACGCGTTCGGAGGCCGATTCGCGAGGCAAGGTCATATTGGAAGGAATAATTGCATGATTTGAGGTAAGTAACACTTCTAAACTTGATTCTGAGGGTATAAATTCGCGAAATTACGTGTTATGTGACTGGTTTTGAGGTGACGCACATGCTAGGTGATAGGCGTGTGGGCATGCATAAACCCTTTATCAAGAAGTTCCTGAAGCTACTCTTTCAATTCCTTCAACTCTGCTAGTGTTATACGATATGGAGGAATAGAAATGGGCTGAGTGCCCGGCACCAAGTCAATATCAAAATCAATATCCCTGTCGGGTGGCATGCCCGAATGATCTGCAGGAAACACATTCGGAAAATCTCGCACTACCGAAATAGAATGAATAGTATGAGTGTCTGCATCAACATCTCTCACAAAGGCCAAATATGATAAACACCCCTTCCCAACTATTCGTTGGGCCTTTAAATAAGAAATTACCCTGCTGGGGACAAAATCTGGAGAACCTCTCCACTCGATCCTTGGCAACCCTAGCATTGCAAATGTCACAGTCTTAGCGTGACAATCTAGAATAGCATGACATGGAGACAACTAATCCATACCTAAGATCATATCAAAATCGACTATACTGAGCAATAAAAGACCAACTCTGGTCTCCAATCCCCTAATGGTTACCACAGACGGTTGATACACATAGTCTATAATAATAATATCGCCCACAAGCGTAGATACATGGATAGGTGAAACTAAGGACTCACGGGGCAATTGCAAACAACGAGAATATGACGATACATACGAATATGTGGAACTGGGGTCAAATAATAGAGAAGCATCCCGGTGGCATACTAAGATAATACATGTGATTACCGTATCTGAGGCAACTGCATGTGATCTCGCAGGAATAGCATAGAATCTTGCATGACCACCACCTGATCTGCCTCCTCCTCTAGGGCGGCCTCTAGCTGCATGTGCCCCACCCTATACTGGCTGGGCAGGTGGTGGAATAACTAGAGCGGGAGCCACATCCTAACTCCTTTGCTCAACGGACCTCGTGAAAGGCGGGGACAATGTCTCTTCATATGACCCGAATCTAAATACTCAAAGCAACCCTTCTCTGACAATGGTGGCAAGTACTTAGGTGGACCTCGAGAACCAGAATAACTACCAGAAGAACCTAGTATAGATGAACCCTGCACTGATGGTGCAAGAGATGAACTCTGAACGGGAAGTGCACTAAGAGATGACTGACTTGGTCGAGTACTATATGAACCATGGCTAGTTGATGCACCACGATGAGCCAAACAAGCCATTTTATCGGGCCTATAAGGTCGACCCCTGTTATGATAGGACTGTCCCCCAAAAGGAATACCGTTGGAATTACCCGGACCACGAGACCTCTTAGCCTCCCTATACTCACTCTCCTGAGTATGGACCATTTCTAGCTGTCGAGCACTGGCGACCACCTCGTCGAACTTAGCCCCTACTACATTCCCTAGAGTCATAACAAAATGAAATTGCTGGTTGAGGCCATTAATGAACCTCCTAATCTTTTGCCTCTCAGTGGGAACCAACCAGACTGAATGAAGAGCCAAGTCTGAAAACCTCATCTAATACTGGGTAACTGACATGTCCTCCTGGCGGAGTTATTCGAACTGCTTGCAAAATTCCTCTATACAGGTTTGTGGCATAAACTTCTCCGAAATGAGAATTTAGAACTCACGCCATGAAAGTAGTGCTGCACCAATTGGTCTGCTCCTCTCACAAGACTCCCACCATCTGAAGGCTATCTCGGTCAGCTGAAAGGTAGTAAATGAGATCCCATAAGTCTCCAGAATACATGGTGTACGAAGAATCCGCTGGCACCTGTCCCAGAAATCTTGATCATCCTCTAAATCAGTTCAATGGAATGATGGAGGATGAAGTCTCCCAAATCTCTCTAATCTCTTCTACTCCTCGTTGTTCATAATAAAGCTCACATGGGCCTGAGCAGCTCCAACCCGCTAGACTGGTAGTACCCCCGATATCTGGAGTCCCTGCACTACCTGCTCTGGTATATGGGCGACGGGAGAATGAGTACCTCCCCCGGCCTGAGAAGTGACAAGTGCGGCCATAGCCAAAACTGTCACGCCCCAAACTTGGGGAGCGCGACCGGCGCTCAATAGAGTAAACCCGGCTGAGCAAGCCTATTAGATTTCATCCTACCCAAACTCATTCGTGAAATAATAGGAGATGTACTCCATTAATCAAACACTGAAAAGATTTCATTAACAACTTCCTTTTTCATTCCCATTAGCAGCTTCCTTCATAATTTCCAAAATATTATGAGTTTATAGATTTAATAAAAAACATGATTTCCAAATACGAACATATCTAGTTCAGTTCCAAACATTAACCACAACCCACAACCAATCTACGGAGCCTTTAATACAATAGAAGAGTAATATGGAAATGCCAGAAACAAGGCCCCGACTATACCTCAAAACACAGTACATGAGAACCAAAAGAGATATGACCCCGAAATGAAGTGGGGCTCACCAAATCAGCTGAAAAGAGCGTACTGCTATCATTGATCAATGTCGCATGCTGTAGAACCACCTGCATCCATTAAAGATGCAGCACCCTCGGCAAAAGGGACGTTAGTACTGTCGAATAGCACTAGTATGTATGGCTAAAAATCCTCTTTCAAAATAGATTGCCCATAAAAGAAAAGGCAACACATAAAAACAACAAGTCACAATCAACAATATCCAAACGTCCAGTTAAAACATAATAAGTTTCAAAATATGAACTTCATATATAATTTTGGTTGGGAGATCATTAGCACCGATATACCACCGTCTTTGTTAGTACGGAGTCCGATCACACCCGATCGGCTAGTCCATCTCCCAACGGACAATGTAGTTTGACAGGTGATGCGAAAGAAAGTTGTTACCAAGAGTAGCACCATCATGTGCGCAGCATGGCATCTTATCTCTACCCGATCAATTAGGCCGCCTTCCCACATATGCCGTGTGGGTTGCCTTTACCAATCCACAAAGGTTTCGATTTCATCCCAATTAAGGGGAATAATATCACAATTTCCCAAAGGTTCCAATTTCATCCCAAATAAGGGGAATAATCACCATCAACCTCTACACCGGCACGTGTAGTTTCAGGTGTGGGCCTTATGACCCACCATTCCTCGGTTTTGCTAATGATGCTCCCAAAAATATTTTTGATTTGATTTACAAACAGAAATATCATAAATACAATTGTACTCACCTCAACACCTTTCACATTATATAAATTCTCATTAGTGTTTCCAGTCATTCACAACGACAAAATTTCATTGGCTCATTAGGCCATTCACAAGATTCTTTATTCCTGGCACGATGGCCGTATTTCATATTCCACACTTTCACCTCTTTCAATTTCAAATATCAACATATAGAATATTTCAAAAATCATATACTTCAAATCCATTTGAAATGGGAATTTCAAACACGGATGGTTTCTTCCCAAAGAATGAGGCATAACAACCAACAATATAAATACACATGAAAAATCATAAACAATCAATACACCATTTATTCTTGCAATGCTCTTCACAAGAAATGGCAATCAAACAGGTTTATAGGGAATAACCCGGAATATAGAAGTTAGGAATCTTGAGCCAATCATACTTGATCTTACGGAAACATTATGGATATCTATTCTAAGAGAGAAATTTTAACCAATATACCTTGCATTGAGCTTTCCTTAAATTACTACAACGTTCCGGAAATTCTAGAAATCCCAATCTATTTTGAGACATAACAAAATTGAACCATTATTAGGAAGATATTAATGATCTCAGCACATTTGAGAATTTTATCAAACACTAGGTGTGCAAATCTAACTACAAGGTTCTTCTACAAGATTTCCTTTACTCCACAACCTAATCTTTACTTATTTGAGCTCAACAATCTTCCCACAAACCTTATTAGTACAATAATGTATAAATAATACTCTTATACACAAGAATCATACTCCAAATCAACCATCTTTTACCCAAATTCGAAATTGGAAACAAGGGTATGGAACCTTACCTCTTAGATGAAGATCTTGTGATTAGCTTCCTTGATTCTTGAAGATTGGTGCAAGATTGAATGAATACAATGTTAGGTTCCCTCCTTCTCTATCTAAAATGCTCTTACCTTTCCATAAAACCATCAAAAAAACACCCCAAAATAATCCCCAAAGCCTATTTATCAAAATGGGGTCGGGTTATGAAAAGAGGAAAATTAACCCTCCGAATTCAACTGTGTGGTCGCACAATGGACAGCACAATTGGTGTGCGGGTTGCACAATGATCGCATAAATCGGTGCACAGAACTGGGCTGTTCAGGTCCATTCTGCGACCTGTTTGCGGTCATATAACCATTTTGCGATCGCATAATGGTCGCATAATTGGTCGCAGAATCGCATTCTGGCAGCTTTTGGTAATTTGGTCATAACTTCTTGTAAGAATGTCCAAGTGGCGAACGGTTTGAAGCGTTAGAAACTAAACTCAAAGGGATTTAATTTGATAGTTAATACATGATATAAATCATCTTAGCAAGAGAGGTATGATCGTTTGAAGTTAGGTCTTATGCGAACTCATTTGAAACTTTATTCCATCATAAATATTTCAACTTGACTTAGCCATGGGGCTCTTCTTAGACCATAAACCATTCTTAATGCACCTCATACATATATTAACATGATAAATTGATATTATTCATATAATAGTCCTTCTCTACTCACAAAATAATATAATTAGCGCACATCGACTTTCTTAATAGCGTTTAAGTAATTCGAAATGTTTCGAGGTGTTATAGAATCCACCTAAGCAAGGCCAGTGCAAACCTTCAATATCTAAGACAATGCCTCTTGAATGCCTGGAATCACAATAGGCATAGATGGTGCCTGAGCTGGTCCCACCTGCTCATTTATATCTGTAATTCGCTCCTGAGCTGGAGCAACTGGTGGATCTACAAGTGCTGCTCTAGCTGCTGTGCTTGATGCACCTCAGCCCCTACCATGGCTCTTGCCTCTACCACAGCCCCGACCTCTCGTGGACCAAACTGGTGGTATTGCTGGTTGTTCACCCGATCCGATAGCACGTGTCCTCACCATTTATGAGAG
>AWOL01S0025943.1:4988-19638 GCA_000715115.1 Nicotiana otophora | reverse complement strand
GAAAACTTAATTTCCTCAATTTAAATTCTTCTCAAGACAATTAATACGCAAACCTCAATCTTGCTTCCTTTCAAGACAAACAGTAACCACAAATCAAATAACAATATCAACAAGGCAGGATGTAAACCTAAAACTACCCGGACATAGGTATAGCTAGTAGCTACGTACGGACTCTCGTCACTTCGTGCATACGTAGCCCCCGCAAGCAGAAGCACATATTTAATCAATTCACCTATGATGTTAGTTGCCTCTTACAAGGTTAGAAAGGAGACTTACCTTGCTCGGAAATTCCTAACCGTCTCCAAAGCTGCTCCAACAACTCAAAACGATGCACGTCGCTCCAAAACTAGTCAAATAAGATGCAACCCAATCAAAATATGCTCTAATACTCATAACTAATCAATTTACAACAATTTCTAACTCCGCTTGAAAAATCAATAAAGAAACCCTCAGGCCCACATGCCCGGATTCCGAAAATTATCGAAGATAACCATTACTCGTAATCTCACAAACTCAAATATATAATTTATTTCCAATTCCATGCCCAAATTCGTGGTCAAAATCCAAAAATATCAAATTCTAGGTTTTCCTCTTAAAATACCAAATTTTTACAAATTTTCATGTCTAAATTCATATATAATCCAAGTATTTAAGTTGCGACATGTGGAAATCATTTACCTTGACATAGATGATGAAGATGGAGCTCCAAAATCGCTCCAAGACTGACTCCCATGGAGGAAATGAAGTGAAAATGGCCAAACTCCCATTTTAAAACAACTCACTGCCCAGTCCGACTCTTCTTCGTGAATGCGGCACAACCCTCGCTTTCGCGAAGCTCAACAACCTCACGCCCAGAAATCTCTCTTCACGTTCGCGACCCTCTAATCACGTTCGTGAAGGCCAATTGCCCTGCCCCTTCTTCTTCGCGTTCGTGTCGCCTTGACCGCGTTTGCGAAGGCTTGACCAGCTCTTGCCTCATGTTCGCATCCACTGCCTCGCGTTCGTGAAGGCCAAACCCAGCAGCCCCTCAAATTCCTCTTCGTGAATGGGGGACTCCCTTCGCGTTCGCGAAGAAGGAAACCAGAGCAGTCCAAAACAGCTCCAATTTTGTCCGAAATCACCCCGTAACACACCCGAGGCCCCCGGGACCCCATCCAATCATACAAAATAGTCCCATAACATAACACGGACCTACTCGAGGCCTCAAATCATATCAAACAACATCGAAGTAATGAATCGCACCACAATTCAAGCTTAATGAACTTTAGAACTTCAAACTTCTACATTCGATGTCGGAACCTATCAAATGACGTCCGATTGACCTCAGATTTTGCACACACGTTACATTCGATATTTTGGACCTACTCCAACTTCCAGAATCGGAATCCAACCTCCATATCAAAAAGTTCACTCCCGGTCAAACTTCTCAAAAACCTTCCAATTCCAGCTTTCACCAAATGACCTTCGGACCTCCAAATCCACATCCGGATGCGCATCCAATACCAGAATCACCATACAGATCTATTCCCAGACTCGGAATCCCAAACGGGGGTCAATAACATTGAAATGCAGTTCAACCCAAATTTAGAACATTCTTCCAAAAATGCTAACTTCCATAATAGGCGCTGAAATGCTCCCGGGTGATCCAAAACTCGATCCGGACATACACCCAAGTCCAAAATCATCATACAAATCTGTTGGAACCTTCAAATCCCAATTCGGAGGTCGTTTACTCAAAAATGCAACCTTAGCCAAATTCTTCCAACTTAAAGCTTCTAAAATGAGAATTTTCTTTCCAACTCAATTCCGACCTTCCCAAAATTAAATTTCGAAGACGCGTATAAGTTGTAATACCTGAAGTGAAGTTGCTCGGGGTCTCAAAATGCCAAACGACATACTAGGGCTCAAAACGACCAGTCGGGTCATTAGAGGATGGTGCTTGGAAGCCATAAATACTTAAACTAGATTCTTGGGTGTTGTAGAGATTTTGTAATGAATTAATTAGTAACAATCTGGTGGATGTGAGTTCATTGATGATTTTTATGGTGCTAAAGAAGGTTGTTTGTAGACAAAGGATGGTTTAGTATTTCTTGTTTGTGGGAAGGAGGGATTTTTAGATGAAGAAACACCATTACTAGAAGTAGTAAAATGCTATGTACTCTAGGTGTTTGATAAAATACCTAAATGACAAAAAATCTGGAAATTTGTTTAATAATATTGGTCCAATTGAATTATGTTGATGTAGATTGAAGTTGTAAGAGTAGTGACAGGTTTTAATATCACTAAAGAGCTGAATTAAGGAACTCGATTTGTGGCGATCTTATTTTTGAGAGTTTTTCAAGGAAATCATCGGGATATGAACCGTCCGGAGGTGGCTTCACTCGCAAAGATCATTTAAAGTATTGGTTTAGTTTCGTTGAGGTAAGTGTCTTGTCTAACTTTGTGTGGGTAAAACCACTCCATAAGATTTGAGATAATTGTGCCATTCGTGTTATGTGAAGGTCGTGTACGCGAGGTGACGAGTGTGTACACCACTTATATGTTGTATTTGACCGGTTTTGACTGTTAGGCTCCCTACATATAACTAATTGTAATTATCGTTTCATGACTACATCTTTTGTGTTAAAATTATTTGTACGTGCTTTACTTGAAATTGTTAGCACATGTTCCATCTTTGTTGTCAATATCACCTTATATGCCAATTGTTGATTGTAACCACTCGTTGAATTCATTCTTTACCTGCTACATGCCTTAATTTTCAATTGAAGCTCATAAATTGTGCCTTGGCTTATGGATTGTCATTTCCTTGCTATTTGATTTCGGGAGCTATCATGTAGCCTTTTTCATAAGTTGTGACTTCTTTGCATAGACTCGTTATTCCTTTTGATTTTGTGGTATACCATAGTTGGTTGTAAATTGGTTGCTTAATTTGTGTTGCTTGAGGACCGGGTTGCACGCCGCAACAGATATGATTTATTATTATGAGGGATCGTGTTGCACGCCACAACAGATATAATTTATTATTGTGAGGGATCGGGTTGCACGCCGCAACAGATGTGATTTATTATTATGAGGGATCGGGTAGCACGCCGTAGCAGATATGATTTATTATTGTGAGGGATGGGGTTGAACGCCGCAACAGATATGAGTTATTATTGTGAAGGATCGGGTTGCACGCAGCAACAGATATGGTTTTTTATTGGGAGGGATCTGGTTGCATGCCGCAATAGATATGATTAATATTGTATGGAATCGGGTTGCACACCGCAACAGATATGATTATTATTGTATGAAATCGGGTTGCACGCCGCAACAAATGTACAAATATAAAATTATTGTGATATTAAGGTTAATTCCGATTGTGNTTTAATAATATTGGTCCAATTGAATTATGTTGATGTAGATTGAAGTTGTAAGAGTAGTGACAGGTTTTAATATCACTAAAGAGCTGAATTAAGGAACTCGATTTGTGGCGATCTTATTTTTGAGAGTTTTTCAAGGAAATCATCGGGATATGAACCGTCCGGAGGTGGCTTCACTCGCAAAGATCATTTAAAGTATTGGTTTAGTTTCGTTGAGGTAAGTGTCTTGTCTAACTTTGTGTGGGTAAAACCACTCCATAAGATTTGAGATAATTGTGCCATTCGTGTTATGTGAAGGTCGTGTACGCGAGGTGACGAGTGGGTACACCACTTATATGTTGTATTTGACCGGTTTTGACTGTTAGGCTCCCTACATATAACTAATTGTAATTATCGTTTCATGACTACATCTTTTGTGTTAAAATTATTTGTATGTGCTTTACTTGAAATTGTTAGCACATGTTCCATCTTTGTTGTCAAGATCACCTTATATGCCAATTGTTGATTGTAACCACTCGTTGAATTCATTCTTTACCTGCTACATGCCTTAATTTTCAATTGAAGCTCATAAATTGTGCCTTGGCTTATGGATTGTCATTTCCTTGCTATTTGATTTCGGGAGCTATCATGTAGCCTTTTTCATAAGTTGTGACTTCTTTGCATAGACTCGTTATTCCTTTTGATTTTGTGGTATACCATAGTTGGTTGTAAATTGGTTGCTTAATTTGTGTTGCTTGAGGACCGGGTTGCACGCCGCAACAGATATGATTTATTATTATGAGGGATCGTGTTGTACGCCACAACAGATATGATTTATTATTGTGAGGGATCGGGTTGCACGCCGCAACAGATGTGATTTATTATTATGAGGGATCGGGTAGCACGCCGTAGCAGATATGATTTATTATTGTGAGGGATGGGGTTGAACGCCGCAACAGATATGAGTTATTATTGTGAAGGATCGGGTTGCACGCAGCAACAGATATGGTTTTTTATTGGGAGGGATCTGGTTGCATGCCGCAATAGATATGATTAATATTGTATGGAATCGGGTTGCACACCGCAACAGATATGATTATTATTGTATGAAATCGGGTTGCACGCCGCAACAAATGTACAAATATAAAATTATTGTGATATTAAGGTTAATTCCGATTGTGATTCTCATGATGCATTTCATGCTGATTATTATTGTGTGGGATTGGGTTGCACGCTGCAACAAATGTACAAATATGAAATTATTGTGATTTTAAGGTTAATTCCGATTGTGATTCTTATGATGCATTTCATGCTAGGACGGTTATTGTGGTTTCTTGAATCACTTCATTGTATTTTGATCATAATTAATTAACCGTCAATATATTAAAGATGGAACAGTATGGACTTCTTGTGTGAGTCATATATCCTTTGTTATATGTTAAGTTGCTGAGAATTTAGGAGAGGTAAATGAAAGAATTTTCAAGTTGTTCCCCTTGTGTGTCTTTCAAAAATAAAACTCATATCTTATTCGGAGATTTACTAAATTAAATGGTGATTATATTTTTAATCTAATTGATATTTCAACCTTCTCATTATCTTATTGTCGTGTAATTTGCATGAAAATGTTTTATTTCATTTTACTTTAATAAATCTCATATTTATCTCGTTAAAACTTGATTGAATGTCTTATTTTGTATAAATATAATATTTTATCGGATCTTATATACTTATAAACTAAACTCAATTGATATTCTATTTGTACAACCTCTCCACCATTTTACCTTATTTAAATCCTAAATTGGCTTAATGACTCATTTGATGCTTCACTTTATTTAATTTGGAAATTGTATTTAATTATATTTAAATTATTCATTGGTCATCTTGGTTGATATTGATACGGATATTATACACATGGTAGCACAAGTATTTTTCCGTGCAAAAGTGACTCGGAAGATGTGGGCACAAGATGCCACATGTGTAAGAATTGGATATTGTGAATCATGAATTGAGATCTAGAGGAGTGATACCTCGGGTAATTAATGCTGAAATGTATCCATTATAAATAATTTAATTGATTGATTTGTCATATGATTCCTTGCTTGAACCCATTCATATGTCATTTGTACTCTGACTATGTTGTTGCTTAATTACTTGATTGTTTTCTCGTTTCCATCGGTGTTCTCATTGTTGATTTGAATTTGAAATTCTTATGTTATTGGCCTCATATTGATATTCTTTCCTTGTTAGCCTTATGTAATATTTTGTACAAGTTTATATGTCTGGTAGGTGTCTTGACCTAGCCTCGTCACTACTCTACCGAGGTTAGGCTTGATACATATTGGGTACCGATGTGGTGTACTCATGCTACTCTTCTGCACATTGTTTTGCAGATCCAGGTACCTCAGAGTTGTTGATATTCCTGTTATTTGATCGTGCATCTCTGTGGAGACTCAAGGTACACCAGTTGTCGCGTTCGCAGACCTCAGAGTCACTTTCTGATATTTTCTTTGCATTGTTTGATTCTATTCTGGAACAGTTGTACTTAGAGATTTTCTAGTAAATGTTGTAGAGCTAATTATGATGGCCCAATAGGTCATCTTATGTTATAAAACCTAATTATGTGATCTGAAGTCTTAAAAATCATGTTTTAGCCTTCCTCGATTTGCATGCGTAGTCCCGGCGTTTTCCCGAAAAGCTTTTATGTTAAAAACTGATAAAAATAAAAATTGTTGCCTTAAAAATTTATTTGAGTTGACTTCGGTCAACAGTGTGAGCAAACAGACCCATATTCATGTATTGACGATCCATGTGGGTCCATATCGTGATTTGGGACTTGGGCGTATGCTCAGAATTGAATTCGGAAGTCCCTAGCACGAGATATCGGACTTTGTTGAAATTTGAAAGCTAAAGGCTTAATGAATTTGAAATATTTGGCCCATAGTTGACTTTTTGGATATCGGGTCCGTATTTTGGTTCTGAAACCAGGTATAGATCTAATACCATATTTATGACTTGTCTGTCAAATTTGGTGAGAAACGGAGTTGATTTGACGTGATTCGGACGTCTGGTTGTGAAAATAGAAGTTTCAAAGTTTTCTTAAAAAGTTCATTTGATTTGGTGTTCAATTCATAGTTCTAGGTGTTATTTTGGCGATTTGATCGCGTGAGTAAGTACGTATGATGTTTTTTGACATGTGTGCACTTTTGGTTTAGAGCCCCGAGGGCTCGGGTGAGTTTCGGATAGGCTACGGAGTGAAAATAGGACTTAGAACATTGCTGGTATTTCCATTTTTGGTGCAGGCCTCTGGTATCGCAAACTCTGAGGGGTTCGCATTTGCGAGCTACTCATTGCAAATGCGAAGAGTAGCTGGGCCACCTTATGTTCGCATTTGCGATACAAAGTTTGTATTTGCGATAGCAGCTGGGAGGGGGATTCTTCGCATTTGCGATCACTGAGTCGTATTTACGATCCATCCAGAGTTCGCATTTGCGAACTATTCTTCGCATTTGCGAAGAAAGTAGGGGTGTGATGGTTCTCGCATTTGCGATGAATTCTTCGCTATTGCGGCAGGTCGCAAATGCAACATCTGCAGCTAAATAAAATATGACTTAGACGGGATTTTTGGTTCATTGTTCAAATTTTCAAAACCTAAAACCTTATAGGCGATTTTACCAAGACTCCTTCTTCCCCAAATCATTGGTAAGTGGTTCTAACCTATTTCCTTTCAATCTTTCACTACATTTCACAAGTTTTCAACCTAAAATCTAAGGTTTTCATTGTGGAACTGGTGGTTTTTGGGTAGAAACTAGGGATTTGGTAAATTTGGGATTTTGACCTAAAATTGAGGTCGGATTTCAAAACAAATTACATAACCGGGCTCGGGGGTGAATGGCTAATCGGGCTTTAGTCCGAGTTTCGGGTTTGGACCAAGCGGGCCTGAGAGTTGACTTTTGTTGAATTTTTTAATAATGACTTAAGTTGAATCTTTTGCAATTGTGGGTGATTCCTAAGGCTTATTTTGAATCATTTTGTTGATAATTTGCTAGATATTGTTGGTTCGGAGGCTGGTTTGAAAGGCAAAGTTATGGTTGAGCTTTGAGTGGTCTTTGGAGCGAGGTAAGTGTTGTGTCTAACCTTGACTTGAGGGAATTAGGAACCATCAGACTATTTGCTATATGAATTTCATGTGTGCGGCGTATATGTGAGGTGACGAGTGCTTATGCGCCGCCGAATTATCTGTTTTTCCCAGTTTCCCAGTTCTTCTTGTTTATCTCTTTCCATGTCTTAGTTGTTATATGCTCTAAATGTGTTTTCATGCCTAATTGCTACTTGAAATCATTGTTTCCTCATATTCATGATATTAGTTCTTTCCATAGTTTCATACTCTCATACTATTTGCTCAAGTTAGCTTATCTGTACCTCATACTTGTAAATTCTGGATTGGTCTCACTGTGTAGTATTACTTATTCGGATTATCATATTGTACAAGTTTTCCTATTTGTCCAGTTGGTGTCTTGGAATTGTGAAGGTTTTTTCTATGATTTGAATTGTGAGTTTTACTGTGGTTATTGAGTACGTGATATTGATATGGTGGGATCGGGTTGCACACAGCAACAGGCAAAATAAGTTTGATATGTTGAGGTGTAATAAGGGTGAATTTGTACTATACGGTGGGATCGGGTTGCACGCCGCAACAGGTGGAATAAGGGTGGATTGACATGGTGAAATAAGGGTGAATTATGATACTGATATTGACATATGGTGGGATCGGGTTGTGCGCCGCAACATATATTTATTATTTATTATTGTTGATATCATTACGGTGAAATAAGGGAGGAATTTGCATTGTCTGGTGGGATCAGGTTGCGCGCCGCAGAAACCTATATGTTTCCATTTCTTGAGTTGTATTTCCTTTTTTGGTATTTGTATCTGAATTATTAAAGATTGGTGATTCTGAACGACACTAGTTTATTCTTGAGGCTGTGGTTATTATTTTCAGTTGGTAGTTTAATTCTGTTCAGTATTTCTATTTTTCTGTCATTATTTTATACTGCGTTCAGGTTGTAGTGTAGGTGACCCGCCTTAGCCTCGTCACTACTTCGTCGAGGTTAGGCACAACACTCACCAGTACATGGGGTCGGTTGTACTGATACTACACTCTGCACACTGTGCAGATTTTGGAGACTGTCCTAGCGGCGACTACTAGAGTGCTCGGATTGGACATCCTACAGATACTTGAGGTACAGCTGCTCAGCTCCTGAAATCCCCATCTTTATTTTTATTTAGCTGTGTATTTTCATTCAGACAGCTTTGTATTTGTTTCAAACCCTTATATGTATAACTCTAGCAGCTCGTGCACTTGTGACACCGGGTTCAGGGATTTGTAGCAGATGTTTTTACGATTTTAGCTTCCGCATTTATATTTGGATTATTGCAGTTAACTTAGTTCTTCTTTATTAATTGAAATTAAATTGTAAAAAAGGATAAATTATTCTAACGTTTGCTTTCCTAGCAAGTAAAATATTTGTCGCCATCACGGTCCCGACGGTGGGAATTTTGGGTCGTGACAGTTGGTATTAGAGCAATAGGTTACACAGCTCTCACGAGTCACGAGAAAACTTAGTAGAGTCTGGAGGATCGGTACGGAGACGTCTGTACTTATCTTCCGGAGGCTATGGAGTTAGAAACAGTTTCACTTGTATCTTCTCTGTCGTGCGATTTTATTCTATCATTGCTGATTGGGCCCTTATATTTTGCTCTCTCGCAGATGGCGAGAACGCGTATCGCATCTTCAGCTGAGCAGTAGCCAGAGCCCCCAGTGGCAGCTCATACGAGGGGCATAGGTCGAGGTCGAGGTCCTTCTAGAGGCCGAGGAAGGGGCAGAGCTCAGCCCAGAGATCGAGCAACAGCATCAGCGGTGGAGCCTCAGGTAGAGTTTGGTGAAGAGGTTCCATCCCAGGTTGTGCCTGTCAGACTAGCTCAGGCCTTGGAGGGGTTCATTGCCACCCTAGTTCTTCAGGATGCTTTGGTCCATTTGGTGGGCTTTATGGAGTGTGTGGCCTATCCTGGCGCATTCCCCATGGCACCAGCCGTCTCGCAGGCTGGAGGAGGAGCACAAACTCGCCAGAGCAGATGGCTCCGCAGTATCAGACTCCAGTAGCTCATCCAGTCGGAGTAGTTCAGCCGGTTATTGTGACACAGGTCGATGATGGGTCAGCTATAACTTCCGAGACTTTATGGAGATTGGACAGGTTTACCAAGCTCTTCCCAGTTCACTTTAGTAATGATCCTTTAGAGCATCCCCAAGAGTATCTTGACAACTGTCATGAGGTGTTACGGAACTTGGGTATAATGGAGGCCAATGGGGTCGATGTTGCTGCATTTGAGATGTCAGGTTAGAAATGGTGGAGAGATTATTTGTTGACCAAACCAGCTGGATCGCCTGCTCTTACTTGGGACCAGTTCTCTCAGCTCTTCCTAGAGAAGTTTCTTCCTATCACATTGAGAATGGAGCATCATCTTCAGTTCGAGGGTCTCCAACAGGGTAGTATGACTGTTACTCAGTACGAGACCCATTTTCTGGATTTGGCCCGTCATGCTCTTCTTCTTCCTCCTACCGAGAGAGAGGGTGAGGAGGTTTATTGACGGACTTGCTCAGCCTATCAGATTACAGATGGCTAAGAAGACTGGGAGTGAGATTTCTTTTCAGGCGGCTGCCAATGTCACCAGGCGAGTCGAGATGGTTCTTGCATAGGGAGGTCAGGGGTCTGACAAGAGGCCTCATCATTCTGGTGGGTTCAGCGGTGCCTCATCTGGAGGCAGGGGTACTTTTGGTAAAGGACATCCTCCGAGGCAGTTTCATTCAGCGTTCCAGGCATCCCACAGTGCATCAGGGAGTTGTGGTCCTTATGTGCTTCATTTTGGACAGCCAGCTTACAGTGCACCACCAGCTCTCGTCAATGCACATCCTATTCAGAGTTACTACCGTGGTCATCCGGCCCATTCGGATGGGTCTTAGTTTCCGCAGCCACAGTACCAGGATGGATGCTTCGAGTGTTATGGTTTTGGGCATATCAGGAGGACATGTCCGAGGTTATTGGGTGGCAAGCCATAGTAGAGTTCTCGTGCTAGAGGCAGGGGTCAGGCAGCTAGAGATAGAGGCCAGACTGTTAAAGATGGAGGTCAGGCTGTTAGAGGTGGAGGTCAGGCCGTTAGAGGTGGAGTCCAGCCAGCTAGAGGTCGTCCCCGGGACGTAGTTCAGGGTGGTTATGCTTTTCTAGCCAGGCCTGAGGCTAAGTCATCTAACATTGTTATCATAGGTATTGTTTATGTTTGCAGTAGAGACACTTCAGTTCTATTTGATCCGGGTTCTACTTACTCCTATGTGTCATCCTATTTTGCTTCATATTTGGTTGTTCCTCATGATTCTTTGAGTGCTCCTGTGTATGTGTCCACACCTGTGTTGGATGCTATTGTTGTAGATCATGTTTATCGTTCGTGTGTGGTCACCATTGGGAGCCTTGAGACTAGTGTAGATCTTCTATTTCTTGATATGGTTGATTTTGATGTAATATTAGGTATGGATTAGTTGTCACCTTATCATACTATATTGGATTGTCACGCCAAGACGGTGACCTTAGCCTTGCCGGGGTTGCCTCGATTAGAGTGGAGGGGGACTCCTGGCTTTTCTACCAACAGGGTTATCTCTTATGTGAAGGCTCTGCGTATGGTCGAGAATGGGTGTCTAGCTTATTTGGCTTATGTTCGTGATTCTAGTGCGGAGGTTCATTCCATGGATTCAATACCAGTTGTTCGTGAGTTTCCAGCGGTGTTTCCTGCAGACCTGCCGGGGATGCCACCCAATAGGGATATTGATTTCTGTATTGATTTGGCTCTGGGCACTCAGCCCATTTCCATTCGACCATATCGTATGGCCCCGCCGGAGTTGAAAGAATTAAAGGAATAGTTGCAAGATTTGCTTGATAAGGGCTTCATTAGACCTAGTGTTTTGCCCTGGGGTGCACCTGTGTTGTTCGTGATGAAGAATGATGGATCGATGAGGATGTGCATAGATTATCGGCAGTTGAACAAAGTTAGCATCAAGAACAAGTATTCATTGTCGAGGATTGATGATTTATTTGATCAGCTTCAGGGTGCCAAGGTGTTTCCAAAGATTGATTTGAGATCTGGCTACCATCAGTTGAGGATTAGGTCATCCGATGTCCCTAAAGTAGCCTTTCAAACTCGGTATAGGCATTATAAGTTTCTAGCGTTGTCTTTTGGGTTGATAAATTATAATGCCTCGTAAAATGTTTCCTAAAAACCCGGATTATGTGATGCCAAAGTAGGCGTAGAGGTTAATAATAGTAGAAATTCTTCGCGGTTCAGACTTTTTGGATTGAACAGTGCGCTAGGAGTTGAAGGAAAATGCTGGACAGAAGTAGGTATTTCTGCGGCCGCAGAACCACTCTGCGGACCACAGACTGGTCGAAGAGTGGGGCAGTTTTCTGGGGAATGTTTTATGTCAATTTCGCGGCCATTATGCGACCGCATAACCATTTCGCGGGCCGCACTCTTATCGCATATCCTGCTTTGGGATTTTTCAGAGGAAGTTTCTGCGGTGCACTATGCGACCGCAGATCCGTTCTGCGATGCATTATGCGATCGCAGAACAGGACTGCGGGCCGCATAGTGACCGCAGACTAGGTCAGTTTCTTTCCAGTTCTGGCACCCATTTTTGCGATCATTTCGCGGACCGCATAAGCACTATACGGTCGCATATACGACTGCAGAACCCGTTCCGGAGCTTCATTTTTGGCATTTTTAAACCTGGCCCTATTCCGTTAAAATACCTACCTTGGACCATTTTGATAATATTTTCTGATATTTTTAGAGAGAGAGAGTGTCCTAGAGGGATGAAGTGATCTTCATCAAATTGCTCCTTCAATTCTCACTTAAAACCTTGAAGATTATCAAGAGAGGCACCTAGGTCTTCTTCCTAAGAGGTAAGATTTTATTACCCAAACTCTTAATTTCAAAATGTAACTAGAATGGGCCATTAGTAAGGTAATTCACGGGGATGAGGGTGCTAACCTTGCATTCATGTATCCTTGAAAATGTGGAAAGATTGTGAGCTAAAAATGATAGAGAATGTGTTGGGGAATGATGGAATCTTCCCCAAAAACAACCTTAAAACATTGATGTACACCTAGTGTTTGATAATATGTTCAAATGAGCTAAAACCATGGTCATCTTACAAATTTTGGTTCAATTTTGTTATATTGTTAAAATAGATTGAAGTTGCTAATATTCCGGAACATATTAGAGTTTTAAGAAGCTGAATTGAGGTATGTTGGCTAAACCCCCTTCTTCTTAGAATCGAATCCCATGGTGTTTATGTAATTGGAGTAAGTCCTTGATCATTATTGAATTGGCTATTCCTAATATGGTTGTGTTGAAGGATGTTTGTTCAATGTTTATTCTAAATGATTCACCATGTCATATTGCCATTTGAGAATATGTTCAAAATGTGGAATATATGTTAGGAAAGTTAAGACTTCATGTCAAGATCGAAATAAAGGTTGTTATGCCAAATTGTATAAAAAGCCTGTATGTGCCTAAGATTCCCAAATTGCTCATATGTGAATCTAATGTCTTGAATGGGAAGCCTTATTGTTGTGGATAATGATAATGATATTTGAATGTGGAAAAAAGGATTGTAACTATGAAATACGGCCAAGTTCCAAGAATGATTTTGTAATCGTAATCACTAGTGCCAATGAATTGAAAGTATATGAAAGAACAACGATGTGAGATGATTTATTGAAAAGGGTAATGTCTCAAATGAGATGGCCTAGCCAATCGGGCCGAGATTTGACTCCGTGTAAGAACATAGTGGTATTGTGGATGAAATTGTGAAAATGGTTGATGTCTCAAATGAGATGGCCTAGCCGATCGGGCCGTGATCGGACGCCATACCACACACATGGTGGTATTGTGCTGGAAATTATAACAAAATTGTGGTAATGTCCAAATAAGATGACCTAGTCGATCGGGTCGAGATCGTACTCCATGTAAAAATATGGTGGTATTGTGAATTGTGGAATATCGGTATTAAAGATCACCCAACCTAATAATATGGAAATTGACTTGAAAGCATATATGATCCTTAACTTGTGGTTCTAATATTATTTGAAGCCTGTATTGAACTCTTGACTATTCCTCTTGTATTATTATTATTCATTCTATTGAGTTGGCGTTTAACTTTACATACTAGTGCGATTCGACGGTACTAACATCCCTTTTGCTGGGGGCGCTGCATCTTTAAATGGATGCAGGTGGTTACATAGCAGACAGTGTTGATCACAAATAGTGTTGCATCCTCTTCTCAGCGTACTCGTTGAGCCCTATTTCATTCCGGGTTATGTATTGTACCTTCTGTTTATATTGTGGTCACTTTTTGAGGTATAGCCGGGGCCTTATTGCCGGCACCATCTTTACTCTTTTTTATATCTTTAGAGGCTCCGTAGATACTATGAGGTTTGTATATGGGTGTTGGAAATGTTAAACAAGTATATGTTGTGTTTGATCACTTGTTCCACTCAGACTATAAGAATCTGTATATTTTCAGACTTAAAGGGGAAATAGCTAATGAAACGGTTTAATGTTGTATGTATGAACTTCCTTCTGTCTAATTAATGAAACATGTCTTTTCTTGATCATGGGTAAGTTGGGTGGAATGTATCTAATAGGCTTGCTCGATCGAGTTCACTAGGTTGAGCGCCGGTCGCGCCTCGCGAAGATGGGGTGTGACAAACTTGATATCAGAGCCTAAGGTTTTAAAGTGTCCTAGGATGTCTTGTAACCGTGTATGGTCGAGTCCTTCTTATCGGTGTATTGTAGACCACATCTATAAGTTGGAGGCTACTTGGACATTTAGGAACAATACCCTTCTTTGATATTCTGGATCATGCGATGAAACTAATTGTGCAATTGTTCCCCCTCTAACTCGTGCATTCCTTTAACTTTCAGTATATGGCACCTATAAAGAGAGCAATAATTGGCCAAGGAGCCAATGCCTCCATAGGAGTGGCAGTTGACCTTTTATTTGATGATGCTACACTACCTGATTCCACTACACCGGACCAGGCCACACCAGTTCCTACACCTATTGATGGTGCGACGGTTCCTCCACCCGATATTCCGATTCCACCTCCAGTCCCAACTTCTGGTTCTGGTATTTCTGATGGGGATCTTAGGGGATCTATTCAGATGCTAACTCAGATAGTGGCTTCTCAGGCCCAAAGGTC